>CM069908.1:64542463-64577463 GCA_036172215.1 Camellia granthamiana
AGATGGTTTGCACTATTCGGGCCTCAGCTAGGGTGAACCCAGAAAGGAAACATCCTCCTCACCATGAACAATTTCCAGCACAGGTGTAGTTACCTCTGGCGGAGGACGTATAGATGAATTTCCGAACACAATAGCCACCCCCTTCTCATAGGAGTATTTCAGCATTTGGTGGAGGGTAGAGGAGATAAGTTTTACTTGGTGCAGCCAAGGCCTTCCTAGCAATAGATTGAAAGTGGCCGGCATATCCAAGACATGGAACTCAATATCCTGTTGAGCTAGGCCAGCCTAAACTCTAATCTGTACTGTGCCCATTACCTCCCTACTAGTGTTGTCATACGCCCGAATCACCTAGGCTATTGGCATGAAATCCGCTAGTTTCAAACCGATAGCGTAAGCCGTGCAAGATAGGAAGACGTTAATAGCCGACCCTGTATCGACCAATACCACTGGCACCCACTTTTCTCTGCACTCAACTGATATGTACAAATGTTTGTTGTGTGCTGAGCCTTCTGGCAGCAATTCTTTATCTGAGAAGGTTAAAGTTGGCGCAGCGCCTCCCGGGAAATCTAACTCCACAAGCTACTCAGGAGTGGTGTCAATGGACAATTTGGCTTTATCCATCGCTGATAGTACAGTCTGTCAATGCACTCGATAAGCTATAAGCAGACCCCAGATTGAAATATCGGCCTGGATCTTCTTCAGCTGTTTCAGCACTACTTCTTCTTCCAACTACTTTTCCCTCTGCTTCTCTACCTCTTTATCTTTCTCGGAGGCTTCAGCTTGGTCTAAGTGCGGGGGCTTGAAATACCACCCACTCCTCGTCATATGGTTAACCTCTTCAGAGTACCAAGTGTTGTCTGGTAGGTCTTCACCCCAATCTTCATCAGTGTGAGCCAAAAGCAGATCATCATCTTCCCACCATACACCTCCGGCAGCCGATAAATAGTTGTCCGGCTCCGGTCTGATCATTCTCTCATCAGGAGTGCCCCCTACAGGGTGTTGGGCTTTTCCAGCTTCCTGTTTGTCTTGATCCCTTTCTTTCAAAACACTTCAACACGGCTTCTTGCTCTGTATCCACAGTACTTACAGCGCCCAGTTCTTGAGCTAAATTCTTGATACTGGTGCTCTCTGGTAGTTTCCCCTTTTCCTCGGCCAATCTGGCTACTGCAGCTATCCTTGCTTCCTATTCTTTAGGTTTTGGTTAAGTTTCCTCCTCTTTGTCAGGCTCGTCACTAAGCCATCCGGAGTTGTTTGTCGATCCATTCAGATCAAACCAGTCAATCTGCATGTCCCCTTGATCCTGTTCATCGTAGAACTGCAGATTGTCTAAGTCTTCCTCTGACTCCACTAGATCATCCAAACCTTGACTTGAACCATCCTCTCTAACCGCACTGACCTCTGTTATTGTTGGCAATACCACTGCGGGCTTCGCTTGATCAACTGGTACAATATAGTAGCATGAATCATATTCCCCTACAATCAAGTCCTCAAAGCACTCAGGCAGCAGACTGATACTCTCCTCCAAGGTCAACTTCTCTTCTTCTGCCACTATCACCACCACGGGTTCAGGCTGAGGTGTGGACATGTCCATCATACACAAGTCTGTGCTTTCAAGAATGAACACGGCCGATTTAGGTAGGTGGAAAAGGGTAATATATATGCTGGGGTCGTATAGGATGGCCAGTGTATGTATTAAGTCTAAGTTTCGAGGTAGGGGAACTTGGTTGTGGGCTGGAAGAGGGTTGGTGGTCACATTTGGCTTTTGGAGTGGTGATATCACCTTATTATCAATGAGATTTTGAATCTCATAAAGCAGCCCGTAGCATTGGTCGATGTCGTGACCATGCTACTGGTGAAAGGCACAGTATTAGGCTGGGTTGTGTTTCAGTGGAAGAGGATCGGGTAGTAGGCGTTGTTCTAACAGCTTAAGATGCCCCTTTTTGATCGGCACCCTCAGGGCTTGGGATAAAGGCGTATAGAGCGGGGTAAAGACCCTTTGGGTTTGAGCTTGGTTATTTGAGGTTTGTGGATTTGTACTGGTGAAAGGGTTGGTGATCTTGACTGTAATGGTGACTACGTTCACATCAGATGGTCGTGCAGTTGTGCTTCCACTCCTGGTTGCATTGGAACTGCATGTAAAAGGCCTCTTGAGCTACTCCTTCTCATCGGTTATCAACCCCTGTTTCATTGCATCTTCAATCTGAATCCCTATCTCATGGAGCTCAGCGAATGTGGACAATGGCAAGACAATCATCTTTTGCAATAATTTCCCTTGCAAATTGCGGACCGCCATCTTGATTTGATCCTTTGCAGATGGCCTGGTAGTTATCATCGAAGCCTTGGCCCTATGCCTCATTACAAAGTCTGAGAAGCCCTCCTTTGGCTCCTAACGGGTTGCTTCAAGATCACGAGCTGTGACCTCGATCTGGGTGTTGTAGGAGTACTGTGCGATGAAAGCCTCAGCCATTTCCTCCCTACTCCGTTTCACAGAGTCCTCCAGTTTTGCATACCAGATAACAGCTATCCCTGACAAGGTCTGACCAAAAAGTGACAGCTTTTAAAGTCTGGTGAGGCCCATCAGCTGCAGGATATCAGAGAACAACCGCAGATGAACCATGGGATCCCTAGAGCCATCAAACTAGTCGATATGTGGCATTTTGAACCAGTCCGGCAGAGTTACTGTGGAATCGGTGTATCCATCTTCGATGACAGGGATTGAGTTCACACCCTGTGCCCGCTTGAGAAGCTTCTCTAGTTTGTTAACCTTCAGTACAGTAGGGTCAACCTCGAATTCAAATGGAGGTTCAATTTAGTACACTGGTGCCTTGGAGGCTTGCGGTGGGATGGGGTCTACAGGGTTGCCCTGATTTTTAGCCTAAGCATTAGCAGTGATTCCGAGTGCTGGGATACCCACTGGAGGTGCATGGGAAGCAGAAGCCACTGTTTGCTGTGGTTGCTATTGATGCAGTCTGTTTATTACTTCTACTTGGTGGGCTGTAACTTCAGCTTGGTAGGCAGCATCTTGCTGCATGGTTTCTACTGTTTGTTAGAGATGACGGATCAAGTCCTCCATACTGGCTGCAGGGTACTGAGTCATTTGAACAGGTGAGTGATCTCTTGCTGGCCTAGATAAAGAAAGTGAAGCCTGACAGAATACAATTGATTGTTGAACTGGTGAATTATGCCTAACTCTCTTCCGTCTCGTAACCGGTGGGAGCGAAGCAAACACAGGCTATCCCCTAACAAGATCCCCGGATTTGTAAAGTCTCCTTACACGAGTCCAGAGTGCTTGGGGGGTAACTGAATTGTCCGAAGCAATTGTGATAAACTACCTTACAAAAAGAAATAAAGCAAAAAGGAAAACAAAAATCAGAAACCGCACAGCACCTCAGCTCAGATGTGAACAACACACACTTGTAATCAAAAGCTGTAGAACTGCACTCAACACTGACTTCTGCCCCCAAATCTGATACGCACATTCCTATAGAGTTTCACTCTAAAAGCACATACGAGTTAAATGAGAACCAAAACACCCCTATGAGGGGGTAGAGTTACCCTATCCTAGTTTCGTCAAGAACTAGGGTTCACTATTCAAACAAAGTGTTTTACACAATCCTGAATTCGGGTGAGCAACATGTCCTAGTTTGGAGCAGTCTCTATGGCTTTCAATATGCAACTAGGCCGAATGGTCAAAAAGGGTACCTCAGCAAGACCACCTAATATACCTCTCACACCTAACACCGATAAGTGAAAGGAGGATCATACGGTACAGTGATAGTCTAGATCCAAGGGTTGTGTTCCCATCGTGGCAGAGCCCGCAACCGGTCAGCCTTTTGGCAAGCTTTTCCAAGCAAGCCTCCTACAAACCGCCCAAGAATAGCGGATGGCAAACATAGTGACTTAGGCACAAATGCAAATGCTAAGGCAAAGAAACATATAAGTATAGATAAAAAGTCATATCATGAGTTTGAGTCAAGTTCTCTAAATCCCCAACGGAGTCACCAGAAACTGCAGCTCGACTTTTTCGCGCCCCCTCTCGGATCTTTGAAAAGAAAGCCCCATAGTTTGGACTCCCGCGGTTCTAAATCTAATCTCACAAGTGCAATGTGAAACTGATAATCACCAAAGAGTCCAAATCCAGAAAATCTTTTAGAAAATTGATTTTTAATCAAAAATGTCAAAATTGGACTGCTTTGCCAGATACAGAGTCGCCACCTAAATATTTTATTTTTGAAAAATTTAGGAAACCCATTACTCGTGCTAAAGGCCACGTGTCCATTATCACCAAAGTTGTCTCGACTCGGGAACTTAGGTACGAGAGGGGAAGGTCATGAATTGAACACCCCCTGCTCGCCCGATCAAAGATCGACCTCTACTAATCATGATATGATTTTTTATCAACAATATATGCTCTTGTTCCAGTTTATTAAGCTAGCATTACTACGTGATGCGCGCATACAAGTATAGACTAGTTTGCTCAAATTGGAACAACTCAATTTCATGTTTGTTTTGTGAAAATGGTTCGATTTTGTTATCTCAAGTGGGCTTAAAGTTCGCGAATTTGCCACTCAACAAAGTGGGCTTTAAAGAAATGTACATTTATTGAATTATTCCAATTCAAGCAACAAGCCTTCATCCACAGGCATTCAAATAGTTCATCAAGTAAGCATTTAGCCTCATGGCAAGCATGCTAGTCATAGCAATCACTCACACTTATGCAAGTATGCTAAAACATTAAAAACTCACGTAGTACTCCGAGCTAAGAAGATATGAGTTAGAAAAATATGCATGATTCTTAACTATACGAAATGACTAATGCAACGCATGCAATAATGCAACTAATAGGCTCGGCTACTAATATGGCATATGAGGCAATTTAAATAGCATGCATTTAAACACGTATTCAAAGAAGTATTGAAATGACAATGCAGTCAGAATGATGTGCCAAGCCTCGATGCATGCAAGACAAGATAAATGTATTCAAGCATAAGATATGCTAATTGAAACGTGATGCTTCTAATTTAACAATCAAAAGCGGATAAACAAAAGAGAGAAAGACGTGGGGTTGGAAAACATACACATTATTACATTTTGCTCTCACGAAGGAGAGTTTGAATGAATAAAACTAAGCTAATTAGCAACTAATTAAAGCTAAGCTAATTAAGTTAATTATTACAAACCAAAATGAATAACTAGCTAAACTAATGAACTAATTATTACAACACTTTGAATTTAACTAACTAGTAAGATAATTAAATTACACAAATACAAGCTAGGTAATTAAAGTATTTAACTACTCTACCATTACTTTGCCTCGGGAAATGGAAGATGTGCATGTGCATGCTCGGATATCACCCAAAAAAACCTTTGTTTTGCTCCCAAAAGCCTCTGTCTACAGAGTTGAACATTTCCAGAACAAGCTCCACCTTACCAACACTCTGCTAAGGTTTGCATCAGTGGCCAGCTGGCCACTGGTAAAGACTGCCGGCCACCTGTCGGCTATGGATAGTGGCCTGCCGGCCACTGATGCACTGGTCCATCTTGCTGTAACAGAGGACAAACAGAGCAAAAAGAGAGTATTCTCACAAATTGTTTGCACAACTCACCCCTTCTTTTCATGAGTAAATCCAAGGAGTTGTGAACTTAAGCCACAAACCACCAACTCAAGCAATTTCATTGCATGATGGCTTGTGATTCAAGAGGTGCAAGTTCAATAAATGCAAAACAAGACACACAAAAACCATCACCCTATCATGCATGATCAAGGGAAATGGAGACCTAGGAAACTTGATACATTTCATCACTTTGAGTATGAAATGTCCTAATTTTCCTTGTGTTCAATTAACGTCCGATTGAACACAACAAGTTATTATCTTGCTCACTTTTAGTCCCACGTTTTAGTTACTCATTTTACTTTACCAACCATTCTTTAATCCAATTAAGTCCATTGGGTGAATTAAAGTCCTCTAATGGAAAGAAGGCTCAAAACATAAGTTGCTTTGGGTATGAAAGAAGTATCATACTGTTGGTAATGAACCCCTAAGGGATTAAACCATTAAGTATGAAACCTCAATTTCATATTTAGGCAAGCAAGTGACTTGAAACCATTTTCAAAGCAAAATTAAAAGCCAAGAAAGGAGGGAGGTTGCAGAGATGATTAGTGCTGAAATTAAGTGTGAAAAGCACTGAAAACATGCAATCAACTCAAACAAGTGGTGTCTAAAGGCCTAAAACACCAAGCTTATGAGGACTATTACACTACAACTATGCAATACAAGACTCAAATGCAATAACCAACCCAAAATAGAGTTAAAACAGTCCAAAACATGTTGGAATAAAGCTGCAACAAGCTAGAAAAATAAGCTAAGGCATGGCACCAATTAGGCTAACAAACAAGACACAAAGAAGGGAGGCTACCCCCTCCAAATTTGGACTTCAAAACTTGATTTTCACCACTGAAAATACTCTGAAAATTAGTGTTTAAAGGCCAAAAAAAAGATGGTTTGAAAATGGGAAACAAAGGTGAAATGGCCTTATAAACAATGAATGAAGAGGGGTGAACCACCCCCTAACCTTAAAAGGCCAAAAACACCAGTTTCAGCCCAGAAAAACATAGTTTTTTATAGCCCAAAAACAACTCAAAAATAGTAGGAAAAGAGAGAAAAACAAGTATGCAAAACAAGTTATCAAGACAAGTATTATACCTCTTGAAGAGAGGAGTGATTCTAGGCAACAATCCAAGCCAAAACCAACTTCAAGAGCTCCAAGAAGGCCTCAAGGAACCTCAGCTCAAAGGTGATAAACGTTGGTTAAGGAAGTGTAGGCAAGAGTGTAATGTAAGTAGGCAAAAGTATAGAGAATTTGTAGAGAGAGAGAGAGAGAGAGAGACGAAAATTTTTGATCCTAAAATTTTCTAACCTCAAAACATGAGAGAGGGGGTCCCTATATATAGAAAACATGAAATTTCTACAAGGAGATCCAGCCCTCCAC
Organism: Camellia granthamiana; assembly: GCA_036172215.1. NCBI lineage: Eukaryota > Viridiplantae > Streptophyta > Magnoliopsida > Ericales > Theaceae > Camellia > Camellia granthamiana. The sequence goes on from CM069908.1 coordinate 64,549,454, forward strand.
GTGTGGACAGATGCAAACATCTGTGCAAACAGTTGGCACAGCTGACATAAAATATCTGCAGAAAACACTGGTGGTCGGCTGGCCATCAGTGGTGGCCGACAAGCCATATCAGTGGCCAGCAAGCCAAAAGTAATGGCCGGCAGGCCACCAGAGGTTGCAGGCTGGAAAGACCAAGCCATGGTCCAAAAATGAGACAAAAAGAATACAGGGTTTGAAAAGCTCAAAGTTGTGGCGCTCCGCTAAGGACTTCGAGCTCTTGGTGAGCAAACAGACTCATCATTAGATGTACTTACAAGGACATCCAAGTCATAAGGACCGTCAAAAATAGGGTGTCTACAATAGGTCAAGGGTGCCTTGGAGTGATTTTGCAAGCGTTGAGTCTCGTGTATGTGGTTGGGAAGCTTGTGTGAGATTTGTTTTGGATTAGTGGAAAACCTCAAGTTGGGGTAACGTGTTGTAGATTCTTCATTTGCCTATGTATTTGGCTTGTGTAGCTAATAATTTATGATAATGATTATAACATAATGAAATTGCAAAAATCATGGATTTCTTGTGCCTTATTGTGTTGATAGCACAATTGTTATTTATGTTAACTGTTATTACAGAAATGTTATGTTTTATGTTGGTTGTGGCATCACCATATGAGTGATGGGTGTTGTTGGGTAACAATAGAAGTTCACCGATTGTTATATTGGAAAGGAATTGGAAAATGAATTTTTCCTAGTGTTATGGCCTTCTAATGGCTTTGTTAAAACAAAAATATTAAGGATTTGATTTAATTTAAATGGTATGAGGAATTTCAATAAGTAGTCTTTGGCAATTAAATTATGGATGGTTATGTGTAATAACCCTCACCACTGATTACTGATAACCCGACTGATTACTACTAAACTGGGACTGAACATGATTGGTAATCGAATTGATTGAGATACTAAACTGACCGATTGAATATATTAGTTTAAATGCATAGCTATCTATTGACTGTTAAACTTATCTGTCCATGTTTTATATTTTAAACTGCAAATCGAAGGCCTTATCGGCGGTCGAACCTGAAATCGATTGATGTTTTATGATCATTAGAATTTATGTGATTTTATGGCATATTTATCTGAGGTGTGATTTGGTATGATTAAATCAGATTAAAATAAGTTAAATTATACAAATTGCCTTATTTACTATAATGCCATGTTAGTGGACTATGCTAGGACTTTGTATTGCATGTGCAACACTTGACCAAACACATTTCCTCAGCCATTTCTTGAGTTCCCACCAAAAAATAGAGAGAGAGAGAGAGAGAGAGAGAGAGAGAGAGCATTTGGCTTCATCTTGTGGTTTGCTTGGAAATTGAAGGAATTGTAGAGTTTATTGCATAAATTGAGCTTCTAGACTTGGATTTGAGAACTTAGGTAAGGAATTCAACCTCTTAATTATGTCTTTAAGTTGGTTCTTGCATGGTTCATGCCATATTGAAGAGCTAAGTCATGAATTGGTCCTAAAATGTTGAATTGTAGCTCATTTCATGCATGCATGTCTACATTGTTGCATTTTGAGGTTGATTACATGGAATTTGGTACATGCATGTTCATATTATTGTTAGAGTCCATGTTTTCATCTTGTTTTTAGAAGTTGAGGCTCATTTGAGCAAGTAATTGAAGCTTTGAATTGGTTTAAACTCATGCATGTCATGTTTGAGTTATATTCATGAAAATTGGTTTGAAATTAGATTTAATTGAACTACCTTTGGGCTTTGATTTCTCAAATTGATCTTTGAAACATGTTATATTATGAGTTTTGAAGTGTTTTCTAGAAAATTAGCCCAAAAGGATCGAATTTAGTACATTGAAACTTGTATTTGAGCTTGAGGTTCAAATCTGGGAATTCCAGATTTTAAACTCACGCTCGAGCGGCGTTACTGGCGCTCGAGCGTGAAATTCGTGCTCCCAGTACTTTGCACTGTTTTGATGTCTGATCGAGCGGAGTAATTGGCGCTCGAGCGGCTATCGAGCGCCCAATCGAGCGTGAATTTCACCTATCCAGTACTTTTGACTGTTTTGCAGTCCGCTTGAGCGTGGTAAGTGACGCTTGAGCGGGAACCTTTGTCTGTATGTCCACTCGAGCGGAGTAACCTACGCTCGAGTGGGACCCCTGTTTTCTGAAAATTCTGAAAATGTTTTCTGAATGCATCTTTGCATCCTCATTCCAACCTAGACATTCTTAGGCCTAGTTTAAGGCATCTTAATGAGGATATAGATGTAAAACCACACCGAGGCAAATTAGGGATTAAGTTATTATTTTCCCAACTGTGTAGCGTAGTGTGCGTTCAATCTGTAACTATGTAGGGTTGGCATCTGGAGACGCGCTCTAGCCTAATCGTAGCCCAGAACTCTGTGAGTAACAATTGTGTAAAGATATGTTCAAATGTGACTGTTTAAACTATACTGTTTCTGAACTGATACTGTTTACTGATTGAATGTTTGTCCTCTATTCTGAATTGTATTGTGGCATCCATAGCAACTACTGTTTACTGTTACTGCTACTGTTACAGAGATCTCTGTCAGTTCCTATCTTGGAACTTCTGTCTACTGTTATGATGGCCATCATTGACTGTTCGGTCTTTTAAGACCTACTGTTTATTGTACTGCTATGCTAATGGATGTACCACATATGACTGTTATGACTGAATGACTGAAATACTGATTTAATGAACTGTTTTCATTACTGTAAGGACATTCATTCTCAACCTCTTTACACATTATGTTATTCACTGGGCTTTAGCTCACTGCTCATATATATATGTAGATGTTCAGGCACCAGACCGGAGCTAGGAGCGTGGGTTAGACTCCCCTTTTTGTCAAGCCAACCACTGTGCCTCACTGCGAGGTTCCGAGCCTACCGAGCTAAGGCTATGGGGTGTTTTAGTTCCCCCTTTCTGTTTTGTTTCTGTATAGACTGATACTGTACTGTTTAATAGGGTTTAAGTCCCTGTCCTGAATAATTGTAAATGTTGTACATACTGTTTTGCACTGATTGTATATATGTATGAAAAGTCTTTTGCATACAGACTGTCACAGCTCATTGGACATTGTTTAGTTACTGTTTTGGCTTCCGTCATGCCCCTGTACTCTGTATTACTGCATTACTGTTAAGCAGGCCTTTGGTAATCTCGGATTACTAGCCGGTTACGGTGCTAAACCCATAGGGGTGGGTTTGGGTCGTGACATTATGTGTTATGGGTAACACTTTGTTTTTGAAAAAAATGTTTACAAAACTTTTAAGTTTCACATGGAAAAATGCATAAATATATTTTGATTATGAGCGGTAAAAATTTGAGTATCTTTTGAGAAATGTTTTATATACAAGAGAATGAAATTTTTTAAAACAAAGTTTTGCTATCGTTTGTTTTACTTGGGATGATGAATGTTAAGTAGTGACTTAGCTTGGATCGCTAGTCATGTGTTTTGGTGTTTCGTTTTAAGGAGGGTTTGGTATTATTGGAGCTTATTGTGCCAGAGCGTTGTCTTTTGAGATGTGTTTTCGTGGTAATTCCTCTTCTTTTGTGAGAGTTAACCGAGGGTTTGGTTATGAGGGTGGTTTTCTTTTCCTAAGTGCTCGGGTGTTGAGTGCTCCGTGGTCGGTTTTGCCTTGTGTTTTGGTGTATTCTAATTTCCTAAGGTGGGGAGGTTGTAGCACTCTGTGCTTCTTATTATAATGGAACTATATTTGACTCTTTAATTATCTTGGTTGAGAACCTTCTTAGTTGATATTTGAGCCTTGGTTGAGGTGTTACCATAGTGGTTGGGTAAGATTGAATCAGAAACTTCAAATTTGAATAATTGTTATTGAGTAGTTTTCACTCTTTCATCATTTTCTCTCTCCATACTTTGAATCTTGATGTGAGGCTAGAACCATTGGAAAGCTTACTTTTGGGGCTTCAATTTGGACACAAGAACGACTCTGAACGGAGTCCGGACGAGAGAGTTATACCTATTTAAATTTTGCATTTCTATGCTGGAAGCATGCTCGCTCGAGCAAGATTTTCTTTGCTCGAGCGAAGTGCGCGATTTTCAGAGATTCTGAGAGCTTCTTTTGTATGCTCGAGCCAAGCTTCCTTCACTCAAGTGACTATGTCACTAACAGACATTATAAAGTGACTTTTTGGCCCTAAAACTCTTTTTTTTTTTTTCTCCATCTCTTCTCCTCCTATCCTCCAAACCCGAAACCCTAACCTTCCAAACTCTTGATTTTTCTTCTTTTTACCCAAGATTCACCTCAAATCTTTCAAGAAGGTTGAAGAGCAAGCATAAATCAAGACTTCTACCGATTGTTTTGCGATTTCATTTGAGTTTCAAGTTGGGTCTTCATCTTTAACTTCAAATCTTGAGCTTCGAATCTTGAGGTATGGATTTTTTTGCATCTTTTCAATACCTCATCTATAAATAAATATGTGGTAGATTTTATTGCATAAAAATCATATCCATTATGGATTTCTTTGAAAATCATGAAAAGGGATCTAGGGTTTGTCATTTGGAAATGAGATTGTTAAATTGATTGTTGTTTGGGTTAATTGGGGAGTAATCTAGCATGTTTATTTTGAAAGAAGAAAAATCCATAATTTAATGTTTTGACTTGGTGAATTAAAAATGGGTAAAGTTGAATAATGTTTGTAAATTGTTATTATGGCTTGTGTAAATGTGTTAATAGCTAAAAGGGAGAATTAACTATAGCATTCGAATTATTTTGGATTGATTATATTAAGTTGAGTTGGGTTGTGGCTTTGATATCTATGGATTTAAATTTGTGAAATGAAAAGAATGGATTGGGATAAAGGGTGGAGTATGTTAACTTAGAAAATAAGAGAATTGATTTTTGAAATGGAAGAATGAAATGATAACACTATGTGAATTTTAGAAATTAACTTGAGCTTGGATTATTAATATTTTATTTTACTTTTGTTGTTGTTGGATTTAAAATCTTATGAGAGTTAGATTATTATAATACGTGTGTTGAATACACACATTTGGAGGTTTTGTCCTTAGTTATTTTACTATTGTTGTTGTTGGATTTAAAATCTCATGAGAGTTGAATTATTACAATACGTGTATTGAATACATACATTTAGAGGTTTTGTCCTTGGTCATCGGTGGAAGATGACATTATTGTGTTGAATAGTTGTGTGTATGCATTACACTTGTGTTGGTTGTACTTTGTTGAATAGTTTGTATGTATGCATTACACTTGTTGGTTGTACTTTATCATGTTGTGATGATTGGTAACGTATATTGCGCTGAGAATGAGAGGTACCATTACCTTCCAACTAGCGCCTGGAGAATTGGTTGCGCTTAGAATAAGAGGTACCAGTACCTTCCAGCTACACCTGGAGAACTTGGCAGAGGTACCATTACCTTCCAGCCGATGTCTGATAAATTGGCATTTCATTGTGGAAAGGTGTATCCTTGGCTTACCGTGCTTAAGGCAGGTAGAGCAGAACTTATTTATCATTTTTGTCTCAGTGTATCTGGGTATATTATGGGTTATGATGGTTATGATTTTGGAAGGCCGAGTTGCCTCATTTGTTGAGTAAATAGTTGTTGGTTGCTTGTTGTTTCCTTTTGTACTAAAGGCATACATGTATATACATATAAATGTGTTGGAAATGGACGTAAGTACTGTATTAAGATTGTGAATAATGTGAAGGACATCAGATACTTGTGAACATGTTTTGAAAAGACAAATCAGGTGTAAGTCCGGAAAGTGGGAGAAAACGTAATGTGCATGGTGAAATCGTTTTCAGGAATTTATTATTGTCATATGAATTTTTGGAAAAAGGTAAGAAGAATAAAGAAAAGTGAATTGCTTACATTATTGAATAAAATGAATGATTTTGAGAAAAGTCCTTATATACATAGATTCCTGTATAAACCGTCACATTATTTATATAATATGAGACTAAGCATTCATGATCATAACTATCTGTTTGTTATTATTGTTTAGGATCAAATTGAGATCTCTACTGAACTTTATGTTCATCCCACGTTGCTAATCTTTTTTTCAGGTGAACGTCGAGAAGTGTTTCAAGGTCATGGATCTTTTTTTTACCTATTGGCCATGGGGCCTTTTATTTATGGGCAGAATGCCATTGATGTAAAAGGGTTAAACCCTTTCTTTTAATTTAAAAGATGTAAGCCTACGGGCAATTTATTTAATTATAACTCCTATTGTATTCATATTGTATTCAGATGAGAGAATCTTTATTCATGTGTTTTCTAAATATAAAGAATTTCCGTTTGTTATATCTGAAATTAAATCTATAATAATGGTTTGGTAATGAAATTGAAGTAATAAAAGTGTCACGACCCCATTTCACCCCTAGTAGAATGGTGTCGTGATGGTCAGTAATCCGAGATTACCAAAGGCCAACTTACAAAGATTCACACACAATCAGAGTATACATATGGGGCTTACATGTGCGGAAGCAATAAATTTAAATCTAAGTAGTCCATAAGAGCTGTGCATAGATCAAATGAAATGACATACATCTTAACATGGTTTTACAACTTGAATACAAAATAAAATGGAGTACATATTACATCTTGATCAAAAGGCTTCTCAAGCCGAAATATACAAAAGAAATGAATTACAAACTAAGAAGTATAATCTTCAAGATGATACAAAACATGAATCAAAACATCTTGCAAATAACATCTTAGGCGTCACCGCCTTCTTGCTTGCCACCTACATATATATAAAGGGGAGGGTGAGCTTGGATACTCAGTGAATGATATAAGTAATAAAGGTTTGAATGAATGATATCCGAGATCTTTATCAAAACAATACATATAATAACTTGTACAAAACATGGGATGAATCAAGTTCATCAATCAAAGTCTTTCAAAGCTTCTTGGATGTTAATAACATCTACATAATACCAAAGGATGACATTCCGGACAAAACAAGGGAATAACCGTCCCGGAATCGAAGCACACCCGTTCATGACCGTCAGTGGCCGACCCGGAATCGGTTAGACAACCCACCCGGTAAACCGTCGGTGGCAAAACAAGGGAATAATCGTCTCGGAATCAAAGCACACCCGTTTACGACCGTCGGTGGCCGACCCGAGATCGATTAGACAAATCCACCAGTACAAAACCGTCGGTGGCAAAAGAGATATCTCAACAAAAGTGCTACATAGGCTTAACGTCCCCTAGCACGAAAGGACGTTCCAAGAATGTCATCAAAACAAACATAATACTTGATACAAAAACTAGAGATAATCATTCATACTTGATCAAATACTTTTCTAAAACAAAGTAAAGCTTTTCTCAAAACATTATAACATAGCTTTATTAAAAATACCACTCACATAGCTCTTCGGGTGTAGGGATTAAAGCAAGAATCCAAGACCTACAAGTACATAATAAATCCCATTGAATGCACTTCAAGAAGACAAGAAGAGATGTTCAAAGATGGATATGAAATGCATTCTCAAAATAAGCTTTACATGAGTGCAAATGATCCCGGCATTTCTTTCCAAAACCAAGTCAAGACAAAGTAAAACATGTGCTGGGAGTTAAATCACTGTTTTCCATCTAGGGAAAACATGCTGGGTACCAACCAAGTCTTGGAATGGATGCACAGAGATTATCTAGGCTAAAATGACCTAGTTGGGTGAACTCAGGAGGTCTTGGCCGAGGTCCCACACCTCTTGGCCGAGATGTGGTTACCTAGGCTTCGGTGTGCAGCTGCCTGCCGAGGTGTTACAAGGTGCCGGCAAGGGTGTACCATGGTTGGCCTAGGTGTGCAGTGGTTAGCCTAGGTATGCATGCAAGATAGACTAATGGCGCAAGTGATCATGCAAGGGAGGCCAAGGTGAGATACGATGCTTGGCCTAGGTGTGAGATCTAGGCAAGAGTGGTCTCAGTGACCACGCATAGGGAAAGGTGAAGTCTGGAAATCTGGGTTTCCTCCCTTGAAGAACATAAAGAACATGAACATGAAGAACATGAATGCTAGATTCATAACTTTTATTCCAAAATTTGAGATTTCATGATATGAGTTCAAAAATATGGACCTGGGTACCCATACTTGGAGATTTCATGAAAACAAACACAAAAATATGGAACTTGTTACAAACTTTCGAATCAAAACATGGTTTTTCTTCAAGAACACAAGAACATCATTTTCTCTTTCTAAAACCAAACTTTAAATCAATGCATGGATTATGAATCATGCTAGATCATGCAATACGACTAGATCAACATAAAGAACTACAAGAGTAGATCAAGAATCTAACCTCAAAACACGGATCAAACGGTTCAAACTCTAATGATCAAGCTTGGAATCTAGCTCTCTCACTCTAAGAACTCCTTCTTCCTCTCTTCCTAGAGCTTCTCTCTCTTCTAGGACAAAGATGTAGCAAATGATATGTTTTCTCTACTGTCAGCTGACTTAACCCTCTGCTAGGACACATGGCACTACCGGATTGGATTTCCTCAAAAAGGTGCCTAAGTGAAAAGACAAGGATATGACAAAGTGTGTACAACAAGTAAGATGACATGGGCACTCTGACAAGGCAAGGATCTCGGATCAAGACATAGGCTTCGGCAAGTAAAGTCTCAATGATCTCGGCTAGGAAGGATAACACTTGACCTAGCTGTGCCATACCTCGGCCTAGATGTGCCACACCTCGGTTTAGGTCATACTAGTCCCGGAACAAGATTGCTAGGTGCAAGGATCAAAGATCTAGGACGCCTAGATGATAACATCTCGACCTAGATGATACACATCTCGGCCTAGGTGATGCACACCTCGGCCTAGATGATGACATCTCGGCCAATATGCCTAGGTGACGGGGGAGGTCAACCTAGGTGGTTCCAAAATGGTCCTAGGTGTAAGAGGTTCAAAGGTATGACCTAGGCTTGAGATGACTTAGGCTTAACATGACCTAGGCTTGACATGACCTAGGCTTAACATGACCTAGGCTTTACACACCAAGCAAGGAACAAAGCATGCATATAATACTTAGGCAAAACATGTTATCACAAAACAAGACAAGAACCTTTACCTAGGCAAAATGAATCAAAGTCTGCAGGTACAAACTTAACTAGGCAAAATCATATAAATGCATACGAGCATGACTAAGACAGAGTGAGGGTTGTTACAAAAAGGCAGGGTGTTACAGCAAAAGATAAGAATTGAAGATAAGAACGAACGACTCCAGCCATCAAAGACACGCCACCTGTCTTCAATTATGTTTCATTATAAGCCAAGAAGGCTATTTAAGGGCAAGTCTCACCCTTGTTGAGACACAAGTTTTCTTTTACTCTTTCTCTTGTAAAAATTTCCTACATTTTATGATATATCAATTATGTGTGGAGCAACTCTCTTGTTTTGAGTTTGCTACTATATTATAAGTATTTTATAATGTTTTATGTCTGCAAATACTTTATCTGAATTGCATATATTATTAGATTGGCATAAAGAAAGATTAGCTATTTTGTTAACTCTGCAATAGATACCCACTGTACAATCTTGGATTGAAGAACTCCATAAATTAATAACTTTAACAAAAGAATCTCTGCAAGAGGAGATTATTCGTTTGGCCTTGATCAACAACCCCTTCCGTCGTAATTACACAAACATGAGATCATGTATGTATTAATTTGTAATTATTATACTGTTCATATGAACAGTAATATTCTTAGATTTGTGCTAATTAGGGACATGAATCATATATTTGTAAGTGAGACGTCACTCAAGTTGCGTTTGGGGTTTTGCCATTATTGGATTGAATTCCTGTACGGCATGTATCTCCTATAAGTCGTTAACAGACGTGCTTATAAATATACGGTTAACACACCATTAAAAGTTGTCCTTTAATGTAATTTACTTCAGGGTATAATTATAATTAAAAAAATTAGGCATTTACACAAAAGTTCTAATTTATAAATTTATACTCCATTAAATACTAACTAAGATTTTTTGAACTTTCAAGTCTCATTAAATTTTTAGTAGTTAAAATTACCCTTCAAATAATGATTGTTCATCATTTATAATTATCTATAAAAGAACATGAAGATTTGACATTTATTTTGATTTGCAAAACTTTAAAACATCAACTTTCAAATTGAAAAAACTAAAAACAATTTATGTGCAAAAAAAAAAAAAAACCTAATATCTGTTTTTGAAAAAACTAAATTTTTTTGTATAAAATTGAAAGTTTTGTGTCTATAAAGGAGCATGATGATGGAATATTTATGTGCAAAACTGGAAAAGAAAATTAAAATGAAAAAATTGATAATGCTCTTATTTTTAAAATTGGAAAAAACTGGTAATGTTCTCGATTTTATTGGATTGTTGAATCAAACCAATAAGTAGAAGGGCAAACGTTTAATCTCATACTTTGTTTTTTTATCAGTTAATTAAACAATTATCTAGAACATTACTATGTAAAATTGATAATATTCTCAATTTTACTACATTGGACTTATTGGTTTAAAAAATCTTGGATAAAACCTGAGCTACCATAACATTTGTAAATAAGACTTTTAAATAATTAATTCAAAAAAAAAATAAAAATAAAAAAAGGTGAACATTATAGGGTCCAAAGAAATTAGATAAGTGCTAATAACAACCCTCAAAACATATTGACTAAAAATTGCAAATTGTCCTTTTCACTCTTTGGCCTTCAATTATCATTTACTATTGAGAGTTCATTCCTCTCTTTTCCATTTTATGTGAGCATTATGCAGGACTCTAGTCTAGCATTAACTGTTTTGCTCGAAAAATGGACAAAAAAACCAAAGACAGAGACCAGTGTCAAATATGAAATACATTTCAAGCTCTATACTTCCATATTAAACAAAGTATCTGCTATGATGTCATAGTCTTCTCAAAAATATTAGAGACCACAATAAAGTTTTCAAAAATTTTACACAATACTTATATGATATAAAACTGACACCCATGTCAGTATTACATAAAAATTTTAATAATTTTTTTAAAATCCCTAGCATCGCTCTAGTTTCCCACTACCCATTATGTACTATTCCTTTCCATTCAAATTTTTTTGGGGGGTTAATTCCATTCAACTAACTGAAACTACCATTGTTGTTGCCAAAAGCGAAATGCATATATATCATTCATTTGGCACAAATGAAATGAAAGTTCAAAAACATATAATCAATTCTCATTTCTCAACTCTCTAGATGCAATTCAAAATTTTCTATTCCTCAAAATCTTGTCAGCTTGATCAAATGACAAGTGCGTAACACCACAAAAATTCAAACGCCCTAAATCTCGCCTATCCATTTCTAACAATTTCAGAGAATTTCTAACCAAAGGTAAGAATGCTTCACGCTTAGTACTAAATGGCTGAAAAACAACATGGCTGAAAAACAACGAACAATGCTCGCATATCAGCTCCAAACTGACTGGTGCCCTTCTCAGAGAATCTATAATCACTAGTGAATATGCTGTCGGTCAAGCCCATCTGTGACGCTTCTCCACAAATCCGAAAGTCCTTTGGATTGAGACTGGCATTAATTATACAAAGCTGACTTCTCAAAGTATCCAACGCTTCAAGAATGTCAACGGATACAGAAAAATCTGTGACTTCTGAGGCTCTATGTAGACCATCATCATCCTCCTCTTGCTTGAAGCATTCCTTGCTCTGGACATACTCCTTGGTAAGAGGCTCAAATTGACGAAGACGATCACCAATTATTTCCATTAGCAAATTTGTCTCCAGATCAGCCAAGCTCTTTATTTCTTCTGCAAAGAAGTGAGAATTATCATTCATATCATCCTTTACAGAGATGATTTTTATCAATTTCGGCAATTTTCATCTCCAGAAAATCAACATCGTCGCTCCATTCTTGTAGTTTAGATTCACAGTATCAAGCAGCATTGATCACCGCACATAGTTTCAGCAAGGAGTCATCATTGCAGTCAGTAGAGAGGAATTCAATTTCCTTGTACTGCAAAAGCAGTAATTTTAAAAGGTACAAGACAAGTTTAGCTGCAGTTGATCTGATGAATTGGGTCCTTGCCAAAATGCCCGGTAAAGTTTTGCAACGCTCGATCATTTCCCAAGCAAGTTAGCACAGATTCTCCCTACTATAAAGAAGAAACCGCTCAGTTGTCGTGTCAACAGCAGATCCAATTTCGTTTTTCGTGTCAACCAACCACGCCCTCTCATGCTTCGATTCTTCTTTTAGTTTCATTCTCCCAACCTTGAGCTCTATTTTGGCCCAAATTTTGAGCCAATCAGGCCTATCAGAAAATAATGAGAACACAGATAAGCCTCTTGACGATCCTTCAAGCATTTCAGAGTCCTCCGTGAAGAGATAAGCTTCTGAATTTACAAGTGACATCATCTGTCTGTCAAAATTAACCATAAGGTCGATTAAATGAAGCCATGAAGAAATCATCTCTGATTTTTCCTTTTTCTCTTTGTATCTTTTGACAAGAACAGAGAGAACTCGCTTTGCTAAAAATGAAGAAAGTGTTTGGACCATTACAGATATCCAAGCTTCTTTAGCACTCAAGCTCACGAGTTTTGCTCTATCAATGAGAGGCTGCAAAACATCATCCACTCCACCAATAAAATCTTTGGTAATCTTGGACACAAGAGCGAAGATAAACTCAGGCTGATCAACCCATTTCAAGAAGTGATATTCTGACCGTGACGCAATCGGAGAAACCAGCTCATCAATGGCCCAAAGCCCCGTATTCATCTTCTTTTTTCCCAAAAGGCCAAGCTGTCGCTTTTCCCACCGTGTCTGCAAATGCTGCAAAGCACAAAGTTCTAGAAAACTCTCAGAATAGGCCTTCTGTTTGTCTACTTGCATCAAAACTAATGGATTTGGAAGGATAGAGATCTTCCCACTTTCTATTTTTGACATAAAAACTTTGGGTGGCCACCCTAGAGATGAAAGAAGAGCTCGGTGATCTGCAAGAACTTGTTGCCGGAGCAAATTCAATGTTTTGTCTACTCTAGAATCCAGAGATTTCATAAGATGGAACCACTGAGGTCGGAACTTCACAGGACTGACCAACAAATCCTCAATACAATTCATGGATCTTACAGCTTGAAAGAACTTTTCTTGCCTCGATCCTGGCTCCTGCATTCAATGACTACACTAAAATTTTCTGTGCAGTCCCATCTTTGATCTAACTATGCAATATGTATTCTTAATAAAGAAAAAATAATACTGAATAAAGTCATTACTGTTGAAACTGATGGATTTGATCAATTTGAAGCGAGTATATTTCCCCTTTTTTTATTCACAACAGAGAAAACTGCATCTTCAAGATCTCCAACCATTGCTTCTAACTGTTGAGTGGTATCTGAAATCTTAGATGGCTAAGTAAGGATTTGCCTGGTAAGTTAAGAAAAATGAGAGCAAGTACATGATTTGCATAACATCTATGATTTGGTTGAGCAAGACGAAGATCAAACTAAAGCCACTGAGCATAAAAAAACTCTCACTCCATGTTCCAAGGAAAAATGTATTGCAAGAAAGAAGCAATTTTGGTGGGCACATACAGAAATGACAACATAGATTAGACAGCTTTTTTACAATGATGAATGTACGTGAGAAATTTTGAGTTGAGGATCTAACAAGCATTGACACAAACATGTGACACGACACAGACACACTTATAAAATAAAAAATAAAAAAATATAGGACATAACAAGTGAGGGACACACACAAAAGATATACTTTCATAAATTTATTATATGTCATATACAAGGATAAACAATTATATGTCATGTATTAAATATTGAACTAAAAGAAAATAACAATATGCAGCAGTACTAATTTCTATAGTCTAAAGGAGAAGAATATGTAAATTCCAAATTATTTTATTCAAACTTGTAATGTGTTTCATGTGTGTCTAAATGATAGACACATGTTCCTCAAGTGTCTTAAGCGTGACCAAGTCTAGAAAATTTTAAATAATAGTAGCACATATTTGGACATATGTCTGCTAGGTGTCAAGAAGTCCAATGAGTAACGTGTAATATTGGTGTCTAACATTCTTAGAAGTGTTTGTGCTTCTTAGTTGAGGATTACTTGGCCTAAGAACAATTTGCAAACTCGGAATTCGTTCAAATATATCATTAGCAAATATACAACAATATACACATATAATAATAGTGTTAAAACAAATAAGAAGTATCCGATGAAAAGTATCAAACTCATATTCCACACCCTTGTCCAAGTGTCAGGGTCTGACATGGGTGTTTGATTTATTTTAAAGACTCCACATAACCTAGCACACAATCATTTAAAATATCACTCACTTAAACATGGAATGGAAATGGTAAGATTGTGGTATTACATATAAAGCCAAATAGTAAAACAACTAATCCATGATCAAGAAAGTCAAACATTTCATTTGCAAATTCTGTGGCAAAATTTTGTAACTTCACCAATAACTAATGAATTTTGGGTGAAGCAATCATTTTCTAAATCAGTTTGCTTGATGAAAATTTTGAGATTAACTTGTTCAAGACATTTCAAGAATTTTGTTATAATGAATGAATAATCATTACAGTTTATCTGCTACAAAAAATATAATAATAAACAATTCACACTAATACCCAAGTGATTTACAGTCTGGAAAGCATTTTCTAAAACATGGAACATTTTCATTCTAAAACTCTGAATTTAGTGATTCAAAGCATGCCAATAATTTTTCTTATTTCTTTATTTCCTTAAACATTTCCTTAGGAGGAAATGAATCAAATATATTGAACTACTATCTAAGAAAGCTGGAATTTTGGCAAGAGATATTAAAGAAATGGACCATACTGCTCCTAGAGATGTGTTGAAAAAAACTAAAGTGTATTTCATTGGATGTCTAATTGTGAAAAGAAAATTACCCTAGAAGTATCTTAAATTCTCCTAATGTAATCTATAGAAATTTAGTCTTATCGTACCACATTTTAGATTTACAACATGTGATGTACCACATTTTTATTCTCATTCCACTCTCTGGAACAATCCATGTTCCAAGTAACATAAGTTTATCTAGTCTAAAATAATGCAAAGACATTCATAAGAAACTGGTCTCGTGCTATATTGATGAATGGACAAACTACAAGGTCACATAATTGAATAATTAATAAAAACCTCAAAGAGATTTTCTGCACTCATGTTTCTCATTGGTATTTCATTCACATAATATAAATAATTAGGCTGTGATCTTATGTGACAAACAATAGCACACTAATTTTGCCGGTTCCAACATTTTACTTCCTCGATTTTGGTCCAAGGCTATCCCAACTGGGGAAATGTAAACAAATGCTTCTGATTATTGTAAAAATTTTGGGATTTGATTAAAGATTCAGAAATTCTAACAATTCTAAGTAGCAGTGAATTCAGTAGCTGAGGGAACAAACACAAGAACATTTCAATGTAAAGTCAAGACCAAAGCAAATAGGACTTTTGTTACTACCATTATTATTATTGCTCCTACTGCTACTACTACTACTACTACAATGGGATTTTTACTCATACAAACTTACGTTCAGAAAAGAGTCATGAAGAATTCCATCTGAATCAACCACCGCTGGTTTTATCATTTTCATTTTTGTTACTACCAACAATATAGTAATTCATAGGAAATTATAATACTAGGTTTGAGAAGTCACTTGAGATTGTATAATCTAATGGTAAAAAGTGCCGGACCTTGTTAACCTTGTTGAGAAACTAAAAACAAAAACAAAGTGCCAGACCTTGTAAACCATGTTGACAAACAAATACATGAAATTAAAAAACAAAAACTAATCTATGAAATGGATGTGTCCACAAAATGTGTAATGTCAAATCGAGAACTAACAATGACAGAATACTTGAGAAATTTACAGTAGCACCAAATGTTTTATTTTTTATTTTAAAGAAGAAACATTGAAGTCAGTAGTCAGTCCACTGAAGCAAACCCATCAATCAAGAAGACAAACCAAGAAAAGTTGATATTTTAGCATTGTATATCCCAACCATGGTGATTTGTGTATTCTTAAGAACCAAAATTTCAGAATCAGAGACTGATTGATGTCACAACAACCAAATTTATATATTAGTATATATACATAGAAGATAAAAAGCATAGATTAATAAAATAAAAATATTATATATATATATATGTAAAATAAGCAAAGCAACAAATCCAAAACTCACCAGCATAACTGCGAATATTTTCAACTCGGCTCAATTCCATTGCAAGCTGAGGCAAATCCTCGCTCAGCATCTTCTGAATCCCATCTGAAAAATCAAACCCAAAAATTAAAACAACAGAGTATGGTAAGAAAGAAGCCTTTCAATCAAGTGGGGGTTTCAGTGAGTAGTACGGACATGGGAACATTGTTGTTAGATTGAGCTTGTGGAGAGTGGATTTTGCTGCAATTGATTGAGAAATCCATGAGATTATGAGCTTGGCTAGGTTCTGGTGTAGGTGTTGGAGATGAGCGTCTAATTGAGCACACTCTATGCTCAAATTCGCCTCGAGATCGCAAGCTGTATTGTATTTGTATGATAATGACAATGAAAATACCGAAGGTGATGATGAACTTTGATTGCTCTGGAGAGTGGTGGTGAAATGGTGATCCAGAAACCCTAAAAGGCGTGGCGTGGGGATAGCTCACTGTGATTCGGCAACACCATTGCCACCAACCATCAATGTCATGCATTACCAAAAACAAGCAAGTTCTACCATGGGAATAATTACAACAACCACCCTTTAATTATGAAAGTAGTACATTTTGTTCATTTGGACTGGTGACACAGGAAATTTTTTTTTTTTAGGGTACTCTCGAAATTTTTTTCAAAAATTTAATTTTTTTTAAATCACACACAAATAAATAAATAAAATAAATTTTATTGATATCATTGTTTCAAAAAAATAAAATATAAATATATTTTATTTTTATCACTAGCATGACAAAAAAAAATGAAGAAAGTTCCTTTAATTCAAATTGAGAAAAACTATAACCAGTAGGGCTTTGTCTCCAGCTCAGTTTCAGACTGGAACGTATCCAAACCGTTGAATATGTAGGACTTGTTAAGTTTTTCATCCCTGCATAAAATCACATTGATTGAATATCGATTGCTACTTGATCAAATCACATTTCCATTAACATTTTTTTTTTTTTAAATCATACTGAACGTTGATAAAAATGTGATTTGATTAAATGGCTATCGATATCCAATCAACGTGATTTTTTCAGCGATAAACTACTCAATGATTCCTACACATTGACGATTCGAATCATCGATAAGGGCTCCACGATGGGCCTACGGGGCCCAATAGTATGGTTCAATCAGATTACGAACTGAACACAAGCTACACTCAACTATAAAACTGTTGATCAACATTAATATTCAAATGGTATACTTGTTGAGAATTGCAAAATCATACAATTTTGTCAATGAGGTACTTTGCACAAGTTATAGAAGCAAAGCTCTAAAACATGTCGTGTGTCACAAAAATATATATATTAATTAAAGGGTTATAGGTAGAGTTTGGTGTTAAGAAAAGTGGGTTAAGGTAATCAAAAAAAAATGAGGTAGGGTATTCAATATAAAAATTTAGGGCCTTTTTTCAAAATAAGCCAAAATACTAGGCTATTTCCCAGACTAAACCTAGTTTGGTCGAAATTCTCAAAAAAAGCTGAAACGTTATTTCAAAACACGCTTTCACATATTTCTGTCCCAGGCGCGGAAAATGAATGAAATCATAAAAGCGTGGTTATAAATTACGCTTTTAATTAAGAAAGGAAAATTGTTTTGTAAAGAAAGTGTGGTTAGGAACTACGCTTTTAAAGAAAATTGTAAAGAAAACTGTATTTTAAGGAAATTTGTTTTGTAAAGAAAGTGTGGTTAGAAACCACGCTTTTAAAAAAAATGTAAAGAAAACTGTATTTTAAGGAAATTTATTTTGTAAAGAAAGCGTCGTTAAAAACTACGCTTTTAAAGAAAACTGTATTGTAAAGAAAGCGTGGTTATAAACCACGCTTTTAAAGAAAATTTGGTTTTAAAAGAAAGTATGGTTTGTAACCACGCTTTTAAATTATTTATTATTATTATTATTATTATTATTATTATTATTATTATTATTATTCAATCCACATTCTATAATTCACTCAGTCATCTTATAGATCTCTATATATAAATTATTTATATAAAATATCGTATTAATAAGCAATCTTAGCTACCAAATTTTATTATTTTAATCTTTAAAAATAAATTATGTTATTTTGAAATTATGTTTCGCATCCATTATTTTTATTTTAAAAAAATGATAAAATTATATGCACAACTATCAAATCAATTTGATATTTACATAAATTTTTTAAAAAATAAACAGCATGAATTGTCTAAAGAGTAGTGATTAAGGCCCCATTTGGTAGAGCTGTGGAAAAGTGATTATAGATTATAACTTATAGTTGTGAA
Source organism: Camellia granthamiana (assembly GCA_036172215.1). Classification (NCBI taxonomy): domain Eukaryota; kingdom Viridiplantae; phylum Streptophyta; class Magnoliopsida; order Ericales; family Theaceae; genus Camellia; species Camellia granthamiana. The sequence continues at coordinate 64,567,912 of CM069908.1, forward strand.
CATAAGCTATTAACTTGTTTGGTGCAGCTGTGGGATTATGAATTTAAACAGCAGAGTATTGTTTGGTTGATAAGCTGTAAAATAAATTTTTGATGTGTAATTATCCTTTTTACCCTTATATAATATAAAAATGATTATTTTGTCATTTTTTTCAGTTTTAATATTAAAAAAAATTATTTAATTAATAAATGTAAATATAATTAATATTACATAAATTAATATTTTCATTTTTTCATTATAAATCAATTAGTATAAAATTATTTCATTTTTTCATTATAAATTAATTAGTGTCAATTAATGGATTATTTTCATCTTTTCATTATAAATTATTATTTCCAATTTTTCATTATAAATCAATTAGTATAAAATTATTTCATTTTTTTAATTAATTAATTAGTGTCAATTAATGGCTTCTCTTTCTTTCTTTTCATTTTTTCATATAGATTATTATTTCCATTTTTTCATTATAAATCAGTTAGTATAAAATTATTTCATTTTTTCAATTAATTAATTAGTGTCAATTAATGGCTTCTCTTTTTTTCTTTTCATTTTTTCATATAGATTATTATTTCCATTTTTTCATTATAAATCAATTAGTATAAAATTATTTCATTTTTTTAATTAATTAATTATTGTCAATTAATGGCTTATTTTCGTTTTTTCATATAGATTATTATTTCCATTTTTTCATTATAAATCAATTAGTATAAAATTATTTCATTTTTTTAATTAATTAATTATTGTCAATTAATGGCTTATTTTCGTTTTTTCATATAGATTATTATTTCCATTTTTTCATTATAAATCAATTAGTATAAAATTATTTCATTTTTTTAATTAATTAATTAGTGTCAATTAATGGCTTATTTTCGTTTTTTCATATAGACTATTATTTCCATTTTTTCATTATAAATCAATTAGTATAAAATTATTTTATTTTTTCAATTAATTAATTAGTGTCAATTAATGGCTTATTTTCGTTTTTTCAATTAATATAAAATTTATTTCATTCATAGCTAAAATGCTTAATTATTATTATTATTATTATTATTATTATTATTATTATTATTATTATTATTATTATTATTATTATTAAAAAAATACTGAAAACCTCCACACACACACACACACACACACACACACACAAAAAGAAAAAAAATTATTTCTGAAACCTCAGCTCCGACAGGCCCCGAAGCGATGAACCGGCGATAGGGTTTGAGATCGCCTCGCACGGCTGATCGCGAAGTGTCACAACCCAATTTTTAATCACTCGAAACATTACCAAAGCCTGGAATTTAAGTCTATTTATATATATATATAAATATCTATTATACTTGAGTAATAGAAATACAATGATACATGTTCTCTCTCTCTCAATGAATATAACAACAATAATACATGTCAAATTTTCGCTACGGAGTTACAAATAAATAATTACAAGCATCATTGTACAAAATTCATTTCTTTCATTTCTACTATAAAATTACACAAATAGATTTATGGACTTCTTAACTCTTCAACTATGAATCCACATTCCTTTCCTGAAAAAGAAATACAACAACAAGGGGTGAACACTAATGCCCAGTAAGAATCTTATAGTTCTAAATCAATAGCTAACACACAGATAGAAATGATCATGCATGCAGGGTGATACCATATAATAGGGTGACATTTTATAATTTCAAAATACCATAAGTAAAGTACATTTTTCTCAAAAACTGTTTGATTTAGAAAACCATAGTTCCTTGTGAAACAAACATATTTAAGAAACAACATCATTTAAAAGTTATTAACCAATTCTCAAAATATTTCTTATTTAATTTCCATTTGTAACACTCCTCTTTTCCTTTCCTTCTTGTTTACTCTTTATTTTAATTTAAAACCCCATAACTTAAAGTTTAGGTTTCTTTTTGACTCGCTAACAATTCTCCTATACTCAATTCACACCGTTAATTACACCCTCTAAGTTTCATCTCAAGATAACACAAGATTAATAAACCCTTTTCAATTCAATCCTTTATTTAATTACAAAACAACGCTCACAATTCACTTTTATTACCACAACTACTTCATTAAGTCTACCATTATAGTCTATAATCCTCATACCCATTTTTGGTTTCCATTCTTTACAAATAATATCTATGCACATTTCCTCTTTAAACCAAATTACACATCAAGATGCAATTTCACAAATTCATCACAAGACACAATGAAAAATTTATCACACTAATTGAGAATTTTCTTATATATAATTTTAAAGTGTAAGACAAATTGTATTTTTTCCCAATTAACAAATACCCAATATTTTTTCCCAATTTACCCAATTAACAATGGTCATATAGAATCAATGTATTGGCGTAAACAATAATTATGGGTTGATTAAATCAATGCATTAATTAGACATAAGATATTATTCAAATTTAGTTGGTGTTTGACATAATGAAATTTAAATAAGGATATGATTTGTTCTTATCTATAACTTCATATCTTCTTTTAAATTCTTAATCTTCTGCTCATAATTTTATTATTCGTTATTATTGATTAAGTGATAAAGATAAAATATTTTTTCTTTTTCCAATCAATACTTAACCCTTTTGTTTGATTTTTTTTCTCCTTTATCTTTAACTTCCCATAGTTTAATTTCTTAAGATGAAAGCACAATATTTCTTAACAAATACCCAATATCTCTATTTTTGTTGTTGATTGCATACTTTTGGTTGCAAAGCAATTACATTATTAGAATGTAATTCCATATTGTTTGAAAATTATTTAAGAATTTGTTATGAATTCATACAGATGAATAGGAAGACTATGTTGGCTCAGAATAAAAAGAGTATTAATAATAAGATGACGAAGGCTACATGAGAGGAGGTAGTACAAAAATCTTACAAAATAAATAGAACACAGAGATGGTAGGGAGGTACTACATATTTACTGATCTCTCTTTATTATTATTAGTTGATTTTCTAGATTATACTATCAATTTAGAGCTTATATGATTTAATTTAATGTCCATGACTTTAGTTGCATTCGACCATTATTTTGTTGAGTAGCCTATATAATTTATAGGTTAGTATATAAGGATAAAAGCTATCATTTATTATATTTCTTCAAATACAATTCAAATCGTTTGTCATCATTTTTTTTTATAAATAAAATCGATTAAAACTATGATTTTTATAATCCTACTAAGTTCTTATTTTGATTTTTTTTTTTCTTAAATATTGTAAGAACTATGCAAGTATTATTCAAGCAATGAAGAAAATGATTATGGAGAAGGAATTATACTCATGTGATATACATGTGTCATTGACAGAGGAGATCAAAGACAGAGAATTGCTAATAGGATCAATTGATGATTTATTCATTTATTTGAGATTTTTTTTTTTTTCCCATGAGCAAGGTAACAAACTCATATTAAAAAATTCAAAAAACTATTTAGAAATTATAATTAAAGGTTGAGATTTATTCATAATTTGGTCTCACAATAATGAAGTTAAATACACACCATTGATTTAAAAGTCTTAAGTAAATTTATGATCATTTTTTTGAATTTATCGAGTTTATATCTTTCAATGTTGCTTTTTTTTTTTTCGCATGACGCTATAGTTTGATACAAATTATTTATGCTATCATGTAGTGATCCCAGTTTTGCCACTTCGCTAAGTATCTCGGGGATCGAGCTGCTCGGTCAGCTTGGCAGGTCCAAGGGCAGCGCCCTGGCGGGGATCAAGCTGCCCTGTCAGCTCGCAGGGGTCTAGAGGGCAGTGCCCCTTGGCGGGTCCTAGGGCAGCGCCCTGGCGGGGTTGAGGGACAATGCCCCCAAAGCAAAAATGCAATATGCATTAGAAGTTGCTTGTCCACTCGAGCGGCTGTTTATGCGCTCAAGTGGAGAATGTTTGGTTTCAGAAGTTTGACCTGTCTGCAAAAGTACTGGGAATGTGCATTCAATGCTCGAGCGGGGCTTTCCACGCTCGAGTGGACCATGTATTATATCAGTTCGTGAATCTAATATTTCAGATCATTTTTGTTTATCTCTCTCTCTCTAAAAACATTTCCTCTACCTTCTCTCTACATTTCCCTATGCCGAATTGGATCAAAACCTTGATTGCTCAAGATTCATTAGAGTTCTGCCATAGGTTCTTCATCAAAGTTGGTTAACTTCTCGAGAGCTTCGTTGTGTGAAGTGAAGATCGAGTTTCGATACCGTTGATTTTGGGGGTTTCATCTCATTTCTTCTTCAGAACTTGAGGTAGGGATTTTCTTAGAGTTATATATATATATATATATTTTTGTAAGATCTATATGATTTTCGAAATTATCTTTCGATAGCTTGAAAAGTGATTGTTGATTCAAGAAGTTGAGCGATTTTAAAAGTGGGTTTGTCTCTTGCTCTTTTAGAATGATCTTATGGGTTTTGATCTTCGTTGATTGATGAAAGGATGATTTTGGAAAGTTTTCTTTCAAAAAATTTGAGTTGTATAGTTTTGGTGAGAAAACCTAGAATTTGGGGATTTTTTTAAAAGAGACTGAAAATCCATAATTGATATTGTTATATTTATTTTGTGTGTCAAAATAAATGGATGTTTGGAAAATTTCTTATTTATATTTATATAAATGATAAATTTCAGGGAATATGAGAATTGTTGTTCATTTTGGAAATTATTGTTCAAAACGTTGAAATAGTCATGAAATGACTAATTGTTGAGGATATTTGAGAAGATGGAATTATTTTATTCCTTGGATGATAAATTAGAATAAAAGTATTTATATTCATCTTGTGTTATTGGCATATCAATTCATTTGATTACATTAAACTTTGAAAGTTGATTTGAAAACTTGCATTGAGAAAAGAATGTTGAGAAATAAGTTTTCATGGTATGATTTTTGGGTAAATACGTTGGTAAGTCTTGATAGGTGGTGTAAATGATATTGAATAAGTTGGCCTGAAAGTCCGGGGTGAAAGACCGAAAATCCTGCGTGGATAGATGTCGAGCCTTCCGGTTAATACCAGTAAAAATGACAATTTGGTAGTACTTGTATAGTCTACTTGCAGACACCGACCTAGGGATTACCAGAGTCGTATTTACCGCCTTTGAAATAAATTGTTAAGTTTTGAACAATTGAAATTACATGATATCATTGAGCATGATGGTTTTCAAAAGATGAAAATGTGATTTACCTTCAAAAAGGGCATAGCATGGCATGTGCATTTCATCTCTTAAGACTTGTATGAAATGCATATACTTTGTTAAGAATTTCCTACTAGGCTTTATGCTCACTGTCACGACCCAAACCCGTCCCTATAGGTTTAGCATCGTAACCGGCCAGTAATCCGAGATTACCGAAGGCCTGCGTGACAGTAATACAGTAAAACAGAGTACAGGGGCATGGCGGAAGCCAAAACAGTAGATAAACAATGTCCAATGAGCTGTGACAGTCTGTATGCAAAAAGACTTTTCATGCATATATATACACAGTACAGAACAGTATGCACAATATTTACAATCAGTCAGATCAGGGACCTAATCCCTATTAAACAGTACAGTAACAGTCTAAACAGTCTATACAGTTATTACAAAACAAATGCAGGAACACACGGGGGAAATTAAAACACCCCTAAGCCATAGCTTGACAGGTTCGGAACTTCGCAGTGAGGCACAGTGGTTGGCTTGACAAAAAGAGGAGTCTAACCCACGCTCCTAGCTCTAGTCTAGTGCCTGAACACCTACATATATATATAAACAGTGAACTAAAGCCCAGTGAATAACATAATGCGTAAGGAGGTTTAGAATGAATGTCCTTTCAGTACTGAAAACAGTTCAATTGATTCAGTATATTAGTGATTCAGTCATTCAGTCAAAACAGTCATATGTGGTACATCCATTAGCATAGCAGTACAGTAAACAGTAGGTCTAAAAAGACCGAACAGTTAATGATGGCCATCAATCAGTAAACAGTAGTGGTTCCAACAAGGGAACCGACAGAGATCTCTGTAACAGTAACAGCTAGTAACAGTAGTTACTAAGGATTCCCCAATACAGTTCAGAATATAGGACTTACATTCATTCAATTAACAATATCAGTTCAGAAAGCAGTTCAGTTAAACAGTCAGAAATATTCGCAGTTGAACATATCTTTACACAATTGTTACTCACAGAGTTCTGGGCTACAGTAAGCTAGAGCGCGTCTCTAGATGCCAACCCTACACAGTTTACAGGACGAACACACACTAAGCTACACAGTTGGAAAAGATAATAATTTAATCCCTAATTTGCCTCAGTGTGTTCTACATCTATATCCTCATTAAGATGTCTTAAACTAGGCCTAAGAATGCCTAGGATGGAATGAGGATGCAAAGATGCATTCAGAAAATATTTTCAGAATTTCAAAAAAACAGAGTCCCACTCTAGCACAGGTTTCCCCGCTCGAGCGTACATATAACCAAAGGCCCGCTCGAGCGGACTGTAAAAGTACTGGATGCTCAAAATCCACGCTCGACGGGCACTCGACCCCCGCTCGAGCGTGTGACACAAGCCTCCGCTCGAGCGTGAAATCCTCTGCTCGAGTGGACTGTAAAATAGTGAGAGATGCTGGGAGCTCGAATTCTCCGCTCGAGCGCAACTTTCCCCGCTCGAGCGGGATTCAAAAATCTAGAAAATCCAGGTTTGAGTTCCAAGTTCAAAACCAAGTTTTGATGCATAAATTTCGATCCTGTTGGGCTAATTTTCCAAAAAAATACTTCCAAACTCATAGTTTAACATGATTCCAAAGCTCAATTGTAAAATCAAAGCCCAAGGGTAGTTTAATTCAACTCAATTTCAAACCAATTTTCATGAACAATCTTCAAACATGACATGCATGAATTTAAACCATTTCAAAGCTTCAATTTCATGCTCTAATGAGTCAATATCTTCAAAAGACAAGATGAAATCATGGACTTAAACATAATTATGAGCATGCATGTAACATTTTGCCATGAAAACAACTTAAAACTCAACAATACAAACATGCATGCATGAATTAAGCTATAATTCAACATGTTAGAACTAAATCATGACTTAGTTCTTTAATTTGACATGGACCATGCAAGAATCAACTTAAACACAACAATGAGAGGTTGAATTTTCTTACCTAAGTCTTCAATCACAAGACTAGAAGCTCAATTTAACAATTTATACTTCAATTCCTTCAAGAACACCAAGTAATGCCTAGATAGAAACAATCTTCTAAGTTTCTCTCTCTCTATGGTCGGCTAGAACACTCAAAATGGCTTGATGAAACGTTGTATCTAAGTGTAATAAGGCTCAACATGTCTTAGATAGTGGTCCACCATTATGGCTTTTAATGTAAATAAGTCCAACTTTTTCAATTTGGCTTAAATTAATCTAGTTTAATCATACCAAATCATACTTCAGATAATTATGCCATAAAATCACATAAATTCCAATGAATACAGAACGTTAGTCAGTTTCAGATTTGGCTGCCGATAAGGCCTTCGATTTGCAGTTAAAACACAAAACATGAACAGATCAATTAACAATCAATAGATAGATAATGCATTTAAACAGATACAGTCAATCAATCAGTTTCGGATTTCAGTCAGTCAATTTAGTATTTTGATCATCATTCAATTATCAGTCATAATCAGTTTCAGTTTAGCAGTATTCAGTGGATAATCAGTAAACAGCGACGAGGGTTGTTACACTCACCCTATGGGATTTTGGTGCAGGAAAAGATGTAGTGATCCCACCCAACTAGGGGCGTGGAAGTATGTGTGTTGGGAGTACAATGCTCTCATTTTGCTGTGACTCTGTATGTAAGCCAAAGGCTGTGTTTGTGTGAGTTTGAATAATCGTTTTATGTAACCAAGCTCAGGCCTTGGAAACTTGTAAACTCTTGGGGGTATTTATTTGTTTATTTACTTGTTGTTGGATTAATGTATTGTTGTATGAAGAACTATTGTATCATATAATGTAAGTTTAGAGATTTATATTCGGTTTTCCTTGAAAGAGCCATGATTGTTGTCTTATCATTTGGGCTAAAAATTTGGAGCGTTACATATCAGGTGATTGTGATACTATTATCCCCAACAATCTTCATAATTAACAAATTTTTATGCATATCAAATTTTATTGTGAAATTTTGTGAGTTACTTATTGTTAACATCTACCATGATGGCCTAACATCATGGCTTGCCATAATTAAAACATAATTCAAGATTGAAATGATTTATTTATCACACAAAATGCATGTTGTCGTTTTTCTGTGCATTGCACGGGTTACCACTAGTTAATTATTGAAAATTAGTAGTTAAAATTATTAAAAATTAAAAATTTATTATTTTCAAATTGTAGTTAAAATTATTTTGGTATGTTGTTTTTAAGCCAAATTATGATAATACCAAAATTTTAAAATAATACTTTTTTTCTTTCTTCTTGTGCTTTACTTTTTAGTGTAAAAGATGTTTATTGCTGGAGTAATATTGTCAAGTTATGTCACTTTGATTATATTTTGTATGAAAAATAATGTGTAATGAAAAATGTATAACCTTTTTAGATATCTTAACACATGACCTAAAAGCACACATTAATAAAACTCGTAAAGAAATCCTATTTCGTTTCTTTCCCTAACAAATTCTAACCGTTCTTTCTTTTATATGCTCTTTAGGGAGGAAAGGGTGATATTTTGACATTCCTGCCCCCTCTATTTTTTCTCCTGTTGTTTCTATCACTATACTAGCCACTATCGCTCATGTTGCCTCCATCATTGGCTTACCACTAAAGAAGCTTTCAGATCTTAACTCAGATCTAATTCATAATCGAGATTTGATATTGTTAAACGCGTTGTTATACGCTAAGCAACCATCTCATATCCAAAATATTTTATTTTGTAACGTAGATTTCTTTTTATTCTATGTGGATTTTTTTTTTACTCCCTATGTGGAGACTCGTATCTTTTCTGCGTGAAGGTTTTTTTTTCTCCATTTAAGATTTATTTTATATTTTGTACTCAGACTTATTTTATTAGATGACTTATTGTTAGATGTATAATATATTAAATCTTGTGTTTTCTCCAAAAAAAAATAAAAAATCTAAAAATAAAAAATTAAGACTTGTACTAAAATTTAAATTTGATATTGTAATTTTGGCACAAATAGACATGCAATGTATTCTATTATATAAATGAAGGATGTCACATTTAAAAAAATAATAATAATAAAAAAAGAAGGAACGCTCCCTGCATACAATCACTATCACATTTAATATTTGCGAAATGATTTTTTTTCTTATTAATCAAACCGGCTAACATTGTTAAATAATTCTTTTTATTTATCAAAAACTATTTAAAAATTTAAATATAAAATTATAAATTCATAACATTTGCACCTACTTCTAAGTTACATGAATTAGGTATATTTTACATTTGTTAGAAAACTAGTATACTACTACTACTACTACTACTACTACTACCAAAAAAAAAAAAAAATTCTTGTGACTTGTCCACTTCAAGAACTTTTATGGTAAGAGTTCATCACAGGTCCACCTAGAA
>CM069908.1:64577663-64801074 GCA_036172215.1 Camellia granthamiana
TAGGTCCACCTAGAAGAAAAATCTCAATCCAACCCATAGGAACACACCACACTATTCTATTTCGTGCAGTGTACCTAAAAAATTAAATAAATTACATACAAAATTCAAATATAATAACTTAATTGAGTTTTGAATAGAGATGGTAATTCTTACCAATATCACTTCAATGACAAAATAAGGTACTGTCGGGGAAATTCTATTCTTACACACTTAATTAATTTAGTACACATCTTTATTTTAATTTTTTTTTATTACATTTCTATCCTTTAATCAAATTACCAACACACCCCATCCTTTTCTCCCTCCCTCCCTCCCTCCTTCTCTCCCAACTCAACCCTAACCTTTGCCATTTCTGACCACCGGCAGTCACCTCCCTCCCTTCCAATCATCACCACCTTCATAGCATTCCCCTTCTCTTGCCCAGCATCCATTACGTAGACCATCTCCATTATACTAACCAAAGTTTTAATTTGGGTATTGTGTAAAATAATGTGTATTGAGACAAAATTAAAAGTTTTAATTTGTGTATGGTGTAAAATGAATAAATGGTATATACTAACATAAGTAAGGATGTTTAAATAGAATTACTTGTAGGGATGCATTTTCCTATTCTCACCCCATCTCCATCATACTAATCAAATATAGTTTTATATAATATATATAATTTAATTTTTTTAAAATATAATAAGACTAAAACACATAAATATTATACTTAAAACACTCATTTTCATTTCTTTATTTTTCATTCTACATTTTTTAAGTCTCATTTTTTATAATTTATGAAAAATGCTAATAAAAGCCCTAAGGCTTATTATTATTATTATTATTATTATTATTATTATTATTATTATAGATAAGCCCTAACACTTATTGATAGTGTTGAAAAAGTGTGTAACATGTATATTAAAAGTGTATTGAAATGTGTAAAAATATTCTAGAATATATGGGAAAATGTATTGGGATTATAATTTTTTTGATCTTGTTATGGGTACTTATTAACAACCCTTAGCATGACCTATAAATTATTATCTACAATATACTATATTGTCTCTCATTTTTATCAATACCGCCATCCTTAAGATTATAAAATTACCCCCTCCGTATTTATCTCTGTCAATCTGATATGAGTGGATCCCTACATTATCATTCTTAATAATAATAATAAGTTCAAAATTAAAATGAGTGGATCCCTACATTATCATTCTTAATAATAATACATCATCATTCTTTCTTAATAATAATAATAAGTCTATCATTTTAAAACAAAAGGTTTAAATTCAAAATTATGTAAAAATTGGGATCCAAAAAATTTATACATTTTATACTAAGTTCAAAATTAAAATATTCTTAATAAGCCTCACTCAAATGGAGTCTAAATCCAAAAGGTCCAAAATTATTATTATCTATGGAGTCCTAATGTCCCCAACCTTTATTTTTGTACCTATATAGATATAAAAAGTAAAACAAAATAATTCACTCTCACCTAATGCAAAAGTTCCAAGGAAGAGTCCATATGTGTTTTAAACTTATTTCTTTAAGTTATTTTGAAAACCTTGTTTTAAATATATAATTTTAAATTTGAAGTCATATTTTAAATACACTTTTTTTTTTTAAAAAAAAAAAAAATTGTGAAACTGATCACCTAACCTTTATTATATTTTACTCCCCTTGCGTGTTTCCCTCAACTCATTATGAAGGTCCCATGACTTTGTGCTGTTTGATAGGAGTGTAACACACTTAGGACTCATGCTTGGTTTTGAGTCAGATATGGATGGAACCATCTCATTGTCCAACTAATTGAAAAAGTGTGTATTATTTACGTAATGTGAATAAATTTATTATCTGTTTGGTGCAGGTTTTTACAAATTCGAATTTGATATTAAAAATCATAAACTACAAGATTCTTATTATCTGTTTTAAGAGAGTTTAAAATTTTTACTTTTTATTATTTTTGTGAACATTTGTCTGACAATCAAAAAATAAAAACCCTACAATTCAATTGTGAATTAAAAAATAAAAAAAACCCTAAGCCTAATTTGTGAATTCAAATTCAATTGAAAACCCTAGAATTGGGTTAGGGTTAGTGTTCAATTTGCATTATAGACTTCGGGTTAGGGCTGGGGTTCAATTTGAAACCCTAGAATTGGGTTAGGGCTAGGGCTAGGGCTACGGTTCAATCTGTGAATTCAAAACCACAATTTCAATTCATAAACCCTATTCTATCCACATTGATATCAATTTCAATTTACAACATTTTCACATTCACAAATCCTATTCCACTAACATTTTCATCAATTCACAACATCTTTACATTCACAAACCCTATTCTACCCATATTGTACCCACATTCACATTTCACAAACAAAATCAACACATATAAAATTCAAACTGAGAGAAAGAGAGAGACAGACAGACAGACAGACAAACAGACAGACAGACAGACAGTCTACATACCAAGAGAGAGAGCAGAGAGCGACCCGCAGAGAGAGAGAGAGAGAGAGAGAGAACACAGAACCCATAGAGAGAGAGAGTGAGAGCAAAAAACCACGAAGAGAGAGAGTGAGAGTAGAGGGAGAACTGATTGGGGAAGAAAAAACAAAGTTAAAAAGCGTGGTTGCAAATGGAGGGAGTGGGCCATTTTATATAACTTTTAAAAGCGTGGTTACAAACCACGCTTTCTTTTAAAACCAAATTTTCTTTAAAAGCGTGGTTTATAACCACACTTTCTTTACAAAAAAGTTTTCTTTAAAAGTGTGGTTTCTAACCGCGCTTTCTTTACCAGACATATTTCCTTAAAAGCATGGTTTCTAACCACGTTTTCTTAATTAAAAACGTGATTTATAGCGATCCCGGGTTTTCCCTTTTATGTACAATTCCGGACTTGAGTTCTATGATTGAGTATTGTTGTTTATGTCTTATTCCATCCTTTAATTCTTGGTATATGAGTTTGAGGATGTCTCGGGCGTGTTTCAAACAGGTTGGTTGAGTTTTATTCTCTAATCTTGTTGTCCAGATTTTTGATGATCCGCTCGAGCGGGTCTTTTTGCGCTCAAGCGGAGTTTACATCCTTTCAGCATTTTGTGCGTCTGCAGAGATACTGCAGAAGTGTTTTTCACGCTCGAACGACATTCCTCACGCTCGAGCGGGTATTTGCAATCGAGCGGGTGTCTGAAGTCTGTAAAAGTACTGGAGGAGTGTATTCTACGCTCGAGCGGGTATCTTTGCGCTCAAGCGGGTGGTGTTTTGTTGTTGTGCCTTAGCGCTCGAGCGGGTCCAGTTTTTGTGTCTTATGCTCGAGCGTATTACTCTCCGCTCGAGCAGACTATACGTATATCAGATCACGACTGTGTCATTTTAAATCACTTTTTCGACCCACTCTCTCTCTAACTTTTCAAAACCATCATTTGAGAGCTCCTCTCTCTAGAATACAACTTCTCTCTACATTTTGATCTAGCTTTAGTGATCTCCCACCCTTGTCCCTTTGCAAAAAGTGTAGAGCTTGGTGTGGGCTACGTTTGGATCCGAAAATCTTTAGGTTTGGAGCACCTTCGAATTTCTTCATCATCACCTTTGGGTCTCTTCATTTGAGGTAGGGATGATCTACTCCTCCTTATGAGTTTTAATATAAATTTTAGTCATTTTGATTAAATGGTGTTGATTGGAAATTTTGGGAAAGTTAGGGTTTGATTTGTAATTTATAGAAGAGGGGTATTTCCATATTTGAGTCAAATGTGTATAAGAGACTTGAAATTGGGGTTATCTATGAAATATAAGTGAAACTTGGGCCTTGGGGGCAATATTTGAGAAAGGGAAAAAAATGCCCTAATTATGTTGAATAATTAATTTGAATAATTAATTTGGAAAAATGTGAAATTAAGCGGTAAATCATGAAATTGTGAAATTATGGAATTGAAGGGTGTAGTTAGATAAATTAATCACTCACCTATGTAAATGTTGATATTTTATCTGTATGTTAAATTTATTATCTGTTTAGAGATAACTGCTTTAGGCTATCGGTGGAGGATAGTCTTGATTGTTGTAGACATTGTATGATGATTAGGGAAAACTGGAACTAATCACATTGAATATGTCATTGAATATGACGGTTGGAATAATACAGCAAATGTGTGTATTGATTGATCATTGTATATGTATATTGTTTGGGAGGAGATATGGGATGTACTCCATTGTTTGAGAGGAGATAAGGGATGGACTCCATTGATACAACAAATCTGTGTATCACTTGAAGTATGGAAGTGTTTTAATATGAGTTATATTCTCATGTGAGTTGTGAAGTATGGAAATGTTTTAATATGTGTTATAGTCCCATTGAATTGTTTGGCCAGGTTCTGAGCCATAATTATGAATCGAAATTGTATAAGTGAAGGAAACTGAAATGACAAATTGATGTACTTGATGTTGAATTGAAAAGTGTTGTAAATTGGTTTATAAGTGTCAACCATATATCAAATGCTATTGTTTTAGTTATTTATCATACTTGGTTTAGTATATCTCTATTAGGCATTGACTCACCCTATAGGGGACATCATTTTCAGATTCAGGTGATATGCCACCTCCAAGGACATAGCTTGGAAGGCTTAGAGGCTGAAGATCCCTTTTTGTTGTTTACTTTTTTGTGTATTACATGTAAATTCAAGCCGAGGACTTAATGTGTATGAGTTAGTACTTTCTTTTTTTGTAACCAAGTGTTGGCTTAGAAAGTTGTAAACCCGTAGGCATTTACTTTTGTTGTCAACATGTAATACTTTTGTGATGAATACTCTGATTAATAGATGTACACTTCGTTCTCTTGAATATATTGTCAATTTCTTGTATCATGAATGTATGAATTATGGGTTTATTTTGAGGGCATTACATGATTTGTAATCACGTTTTTATGATTTTATTCATTTTCCACGCCTGGGACAGAAATATGGTGAAAACGTGTTTTGGAATAACGTTTCAGCTTATTTTGGGAATTTCGGCCAAACTAGGCTTAGTTTGGGAAATAGCTTAGGTGTCATTTGGTAACACTTACGTTTTCAGTTTTCTGTTTATATTTACAAAAATTTTAAAAACTCAAATAAAAACTTGTTTGGTAAAATTTTTGATTTATAAATCAGTGGTCTCAGTTTATAAATTTGGCCAAAAAATGTGTTTCCATTTTAAGTTTTCAGTTTTTTTTTTTTTTTACCACCCAACACTAGCCACCACCCGCCACCATTTTCCACCACCGTCTTCTGCCACCACCATCCACCCCCCACCACCACCTGCCACCACCTACCCGCCACCACCACCCACCACCCGCCACCACCACCCACCACCCACCCATCAGCCACCACCACCCACCACCCACCTGTCACCCACTCGCTACCACCACTCACCTGTCACCCACGTCGCCACCACCACCCACCCATCGCCGCCGCTACCACGACGACGACGACGACGACCCACCAGCCATCCACCCGCCACCACCCACCACCCGCCACCACCACTCGCCACCTACTTGCCACCACCACTCATCACCCACCTGCCACCACCACTCATTACCCACCTGCCACCACTATCCACCACCTGCCACCTGCCACCCACCCGCCACCACCACTACCCACCACCCACCACCACCACCATCACCCACCCGCCACCCATCTGCCACCACCACCACCACCCACTCGCTACCACTTATCAGCCGCCACTGTCACCCACCCACCACCACCACCCGCCATCCACCATCCGCCACCCACCTGCCACCACCACCCACTACCCGCCACCACCACCACCACCACCACCCGCTCGCTACCACCCGCTACCGTCACCCACTCAACCACCATCACCACCCACTACCACCAGCCATCTGTCACCCACCTGCGACCACCACCCGCTACCACCATCACCACCACCCACTCGCTACCACCCACCACCCGCCACCATCACCCACCCACCCACCACCACCACCACCACCACCACTACCACCACCCGCCACCTACCCGCCCCCACCACCAGCCACTAGCTACTAGCCACCACCACCCGCCACCACCACAACACCCACCACTCACTCGCTACCACCCACCACCCACTCGCTACCACCCACCACCTGCCACTGTCACCCACCCACCCACCACCACCACCCACCCGCCACCACCCGCCATCCGCCACCCACTGCCACCACCATCCACCACCCGCCGCCACTACCACCACCCACTCGCTACTACCCATCACCCGCCACCGTCACCCATCCACTCACTACCACCACCTACCCGCCACCACCCATCACCACTAGCTACCCACCACCCACTCGCCACCATCCGCCACCCACCTGCCACCACCACCACCACCACCACCACCACCACCATCACCACCACCACCTACTCGCTACCCGCCCACCACCGTCACCCACCCACCACCACCACCCACTTGCCATCACCCACCACCACCAGCTACCCACCACCCACCGTCACCACTTTCTACCACCGTCTTCCGTCGCCACTTGCCACCACTTGTCATTTCTCACTTTTTTTTATATTTTTAAAATTTTTTAAACATTTTTTTAATTACCAAACGCGTTTGTAGTTTATGTTTTTCTAAAAATAAACAAAAACCAGTTTATAAAATTTTTGTAAATATAAACTGAAAACATAAACGTTACCAAACACACCCCTTAGTATTTTGGCTTATTTTGGGAAAAGGCCCAAAAATTTAGACGGAGTTACATATATATATATTTATATATATATCTATTTATAATAATAATAATAATAAAATAAGGGTGTTCAATTGAACACCCAATATTTGCTGTAGAGTCACCTCTGATCATTCGAATTATGAAAATTATATAACTAATAACCGTATTCGAATTATAACAATAACAATTCCGATGAACAATCACTCACTTTTGATAATCTAAAATTGTATCAATCACGTTTATTAGGTATAGATTGGGAGGTTATAATTCTCATTTTTCTATCTCAATCGCAGAGTGAATATAAGAAGTGTAGACTGTGAATCAGGTGTGAACATTCAACCAAAGGCGTCTTGGGGATTGACCTGCACCAATTTTCATATTGAAGGTGGTTTGGAGAGTTGAAAGTGATAATTTTTATAGTTGAATAGATTAAAATATATAATTATATAGATGAAGGGATGAAGTGATATTTGTTAATAGTAGAGGGGTCTTGGTGTAATTAACCCTTAAAATAAAATAAAAAATTCATTTAAAGCTTCTCTCCAATCCTTCATTTATTTTATTTTATTTTTTATTAATTTGAATAAAAATCAATTAAAAAAAACTTTATTTGATATGAAATACTCCAATAGTTTCTTCATCAAATTTAACTAAAAAGTTTGATTTGGTAAAATTTTTGAATATTCAATCCTCACTTACTAAAACTTTCATCAAATTTTTATAAAAATTTCAAACTGAGTTCCAAAAGCTTCCTTCATCAAATCTTGCGATAAACTTGATTTTATTCTAATTTGATGAAAAAATTTGTGAATACTTGATTTTATACAAGTTTGGTGAAATGATTTGAGGTCATTCTGGTGAAAGATTAGAGATCTCCCATCTTTACTCTATTTTTTCATCAAATTTTAGTGCAAATTTGATTAAAAGTTTTATATGATATTAATTCTTATTCTGTTTTTCATCAAGCCACTTTGAAAAAATTTAAATTTATCCTAAAATTTTGTTTTAACTAATTTTATGAAAGAAAATCATTTTCAATTTTTATTATTTTTAAATTTGAGTAAAAATATGACTATTAAAAATTAGATAAATAAGTTAGTTCATTCTTAATTTGGTAAAAAAATTGCTCTCTCTTACTTTAATACAGATTTGATAAAATGATTGAATGAACTTTTAATTATTTTTCCATCTAGTTTGAATTTTATAAAAAAAAAAATTAATAAAGAATTAAAAATGATGTACCATACAATGTTTATTTTTTCTTTATTTAAAAAAACCATATGTGAATTAACTGGCTGGGTTACTTTGAACTTAAAAATGCCAAATAAAAACTTCTTTTTAATGAAAATATAAAAACTTACACTTTTTGTTTTGGGTCATACGATAAGATGTTAGAAGGTTAATATATTAGATTATAACAACTCAAATTCTAAACCATCATTTCTCCCAAAAAATCACTTTTAGCCATGTTTGCCTTAAAAACTTTTATATCAAATGATTTTCATAAGGGGATTGTTTTTCTACTTTAGTCCCGTTTCGTAGAGCTGTGAGAAAGTGATTATAAATTATAACTTAACAGATTATAACTTGTAACTGTAAACATAAGCTGTTAACCTGTTTGGTACAGCAGTGGGATTACGGATTTAAGCAGCAAAGTAGTGTTTGGTTGATAAGCTGCAAAATAACTTTTTACTGTATAATTGTCCTTTTTGTCCTTATATGATATAAAAATGATAATTTTGTCATTTTTTCAATTTTAATTTAAAAAAATTATTTCATTAATAAAAGTTAATATAATTAGTATTAATTAGTATCAATTAATATAGAAATTGATACATTTGACAAAAATGTAATGGAAGTATTATTGTAACAATTTTTTTCCATTATAAATTACTTAGTATCAATTAATTGCTTAATTAGTATCAATTAATACTAAAATTATTAATTAGTATGAATTAATGGCTTAATTAGTCTCAATTAATACTAAAATTATTAATTTGTATCAATTAATATTAATAATAAATTTTATTAGTATCAATTAATATTAATAATCAACAATTGTTATTAATTAGTATCAATTAATAATTAATTCATTACAAAAATATAATTAGTATCAATTAATATTAATAATCAACAATTGTTATAATCTGTTCAGTTTTAATTAAAAATATATATTTCATTAATAAAAGTTAATATAATTAGTATTAATTAGTATCAATTAATATAAAAATTGATCCATTTGATAAAAATGTAATGGTTGATACTAATTATTAATTAGTATCAATTAATATTAATAAACAACAATTGTTATTAATTAGTATTTATTAATAAATAATACCAATTAATATTGATACCAATATAAAAATTATTAACTTTTTTAATTTCTTAATCAGTACCAATTAAAATTTGCTCCTTCTCCTCTTCGTCTGTACGTTGCCGGTGGCAAAACGACGACAGCGAAATGACGAACTAGAGACAATGGTTAGTGTTTCAGATCGAGGAGCTAAGGTTTCATCGCCTCTAGTTCGTACGAGAGAGAGAGAGAAGAGATCGCGATCGCGGTGGCGCTAGGGTTTCCTTTGGTTCGTGCGAGAGAGAAAAGAGATCGAGACGGAGCAGATCGCGATCGCGAATTGCGATCGCAACAGGGCAGATTGAGATCACGATGGCGCTAGGATTTCCACTCGATCGCGAGAGAGAGAGAGAGAGAGAGAAGAGAGGTCGCGACGGAGAAAATATGGATGTTGTGCTGTGTTGACCCCTCATTGTCACTCCTTCCGTCGTCGAAAATCGCTTCTATCCATCAGAAATCGCCTCTCTCCTTTCGTGAGAGGGAGAAAATGAGTGTATTTTATTTATATACCTGATTCACTTGTAATTACTTCAAAGTTTGAAGGACATTTAAGTCTTTCACATACAGCTTGCCGCTTAAGCTGGAAATTAAGCACCCTTTCCCCCACTCAACCAAAAAGTTCATTTTCCACTCATAAAAAGCTATAATCTACACCCATTAAGTTACACCAAACATTCCAAAATCACTTATTTTAAGCTATAAGTGGATTTAAGTTGAAAATAAGCTGTGTCAAACAGGCACTTTAACCATTAACGACTTGTGAAAACTCTCCATACTCTTATTATCTTGATGACTTGGCTCTTTAGAAATAGATGCATTATGTTTCAATCCCGAGCCACATTATTTTTATACCTTGTCTTTTCATAAATAAGTGTTTGCACTCCTTGAGCCATTGATAAAATTACAACTACAATCTACGTCCAAAACAACCGTTGCTTGGGGTTCAGGGGATGAGGGCCAAGGTACATTACAACTACAATCTCAGACATTACCGCATAAACAATCTGCTGTAAATGTCTGGAGTCCCAAAAAAACCTA
The DNA here is from genome assembly GCA_036172215.1 of Camellia granthamiana. NCBI lineage: Eukaryota > Viridiplantae > Streptophyta > Magnoliopsida > Ericales > Theaceae > Camellia > Camellia granthamiana. The sequence continues at coordinate 64,587,737 of CM069908.1, forward strand.
ATTTTGAACTTGAAATTCCCCAATGAAAAATGCAAACCCTAATTTATCCAAAACAAATCTCAATGTCGATGATGGAAGGGAGAGGTGCGACAATGTTTTGAGGTCTTTGTCTTCTTCTTTCTTACTACAGCTCTCGCGGTGGCCTTCGTCTTCTTGGCCTTTGCTGCAGTACTCTTCGCTTCTCTCTCTTCTTTGCCTCCTTCGTGGTGCTAATGTTGAATGCAAAGTGTGTATGTGTTTCGGACTATGGACCAGATCAGTTTTATGCCAAAACAAAACCCCCAAAAAAAAAAAAAATACTAAAAATGGTTTTAGAAAAGCCGTATTATAAAACGGCTTTCGTAAAGCCATATTCTAAAACGGCTTTAGCAACACCATTCTATGTTATAAAATTAATTTTGACAAACAATATTTATGTTGAAAATATAAATTGGAAAAAAAAAATATTACCAAAAAACAATTTTACTTAATAAAAATTGCTTTTTATTAAGTCAAAATTAATCACACGTTAAGTAAAAACAACTTTTGTAAAGTCGGTTTTGTGTAGGAAAGTTAATTTTATTAACTTTTTATTCACAAAAAAACAACTATGTAAAACCGTTTTACTCTATAATAAGAATAAAGTGAGAATACACCCTGAAGTGGAACCAAATTTTGAGTATGCCATATGTAGCAGAACGAAAAACAGGGGAAAAAAGTAAATAAAAGATAGCTTTCCTACAAAGGCAAATGGAAAACCACCCCTTCAAATGGTCTGTCTGGCTTTCATTTGATATCTAGAGAGATGGGAAGTAAAAAGAAGAAGGTGGGATGTGGAGGTGGAGAGGAGGGGAGATGGGAGGGGCTGAACCCAGAGGTGCTGGCTCAGATATTCGTGAGGATAGAGGCAGCGGAGAGGGTGAAGACGGTGGGGCTGGTGTGCAGGGCCTGGTTGGAGGCTGTGGCTGGCCCCTACTGCTGGACCGACATCGACATCGAGCAGTGGTGCCGCAGGTCTAACCGCCCCGTTGACCTCGTCGACTCCGCTGTCAGGAAGCTCGTCCGTCGCAGCAAATGCACCTTCACTCGCGTCTCTGCTTGCAAGCTCGGCGACTCTGCCTTCTCCTTCATCGCCAACTGGTATGTATACATATACACACTCACTCGCAAACCCCTTTTCATTTTGTTTTAACAAAATAATATGAGCATTTAAGCAACAACGCGTTGCTTTTTTATACAAGAAAAGAGATGAATGTGAGTTTGATTTTTTTTTTTAATAAATTTTTATGAATGTGAGTTTGATTGTTTTAATGTTAGAGGAGTTGCCCCCAATGTGGTTGATTTGCCCTGTATTCTCCGTTCATTGTTTAGAAATCAAAATTTGATATAATAGATTAAGTGTGCCATCTTTTGTATGACTCGTGAAAAAATCAAAATAAAACATAAAAAAAATAAATAAATAAAAATAAAAAAGGTAAATTACACTTACACCTCTTGAAATTTGAATTTAATACATATCATATCTATGACATTTAGAAAATTACACAGACCCTCTGTCATTGTAATTATTTAAACAGAATGAAAATATTAAACTCATACTCTCTATTTTCTTTATTTGTTTTACTTGCTCTGTTTTTTTTTTCCCCTTTCCTTTGCTTAATTTTTTTTTTGTTTTCAATGTAATTTCTTTTATTTTTTTACTAGGAGTTGTTGTCTTTTATATAACCGAAGTGGGTTTGTGAAATGAGACTATTAACTGCAGGGTTAGGAATGTAATTTTCAAAACGTTAGGGGTGAGATGTAATTGGAGCAAATCTCAGGAAGTATCAATGTAATTTACCCCAAAAAAAAAAGATCGAAAAAGCCCTTGTTACATATGTGTGATTTTATTTTTGCTTTCCTTTGACATATACACTAATTTTTTTGCTTAGTTTGGTTTGTGAGATATAATTGTTTCCATAGTGAGAAACAAATATGAAAGGCGATTGGCAATTTTCTTATGATTGTTGTGTGGCCCTGAGAATCTTAGTTCATTATCAAATCTTAGACCTTTTTTTTATTTTTATCTAAGTTCATGTATAATGGAATGTGTTTGGAGTTTGCTTTGCTGTGTTAATCAGCAACGGTACAATTATGTTGGTTTGGATGCTCGCTTTGACAATAGAATGATCACTACTCGCGAGTAAACAAATAGTTTGATGGGAAGAAACCAAGTCCGGAAAGTGATGATGAAAGTACATTAGACCAGTTCCAATTAAGTGTTCGTTTTTTATTGGTCTGAGGATCTTATGTTGCTTCAATTCATGTACCTTGTTTTGATTGAAATGTGGGAATATGAATTACAGACAAGAAGCCAGCATGATTTATGTTTGATTTGTTACTTTAATGAATATAAGTATGTCTGTTTGTTATGTTTCTCTCCATTTATTTTGGGATTTTTCCAGTTGATACATCTAATTAATCTATACATACACATGGACAAACACATTTTATTTTTAAAGAGAAGATAATTTTAGGTTTGATTTGATGACAGTTTTGGATCTGCATTTGTTGGGATCTATGTGAAATCAAACACCCTATATATTTGTTTCAATTTTAAATTCAACTGCTTTGAATGCTGCAGAGTTAACTAAAATGTGGTTAATTTGCACTGTATATTTTGTTATTGGCTTGACTTAGAACTTACATATTTTGGTATTTTCAATAAGCCACCATGTGTGTGCATGCACAACTTTCACACGTGCTTGTTGTCTGTTTGTGTGTTTTTCTTGATACTTCTATTATTTACATGTACTGAGTTACTTCTTTCAGTTGCAGGAGTTCTTTGGCATTAAACTAACGAGATATAACCAGTTAATTTTTAAAGCAGTGTTCAGTGGCACTGCCCTATTGTCTTCAGTGATTTTTGCATTTATAACTATGACAAAATCAAGAAGTAAAACATATAACCAAGCCTCCGTGTGTATGATTCTTTTCTTTTTCTTTTTCCATTACAAGTATAATTGACATCATTGCATATACAGGCTGCTAAATATTTTGGGATGAAATAGGACAATGAGTTCTTGATCTTTGAAGATCAATATTATTATTTGCTTTCTGAAAATGCTCCAAGGGAAATTATTACGTCAAAAACTATCACAAAGTTGATGTTCTTGTGACATCCATGTGTTTAACATTGTTATTCCATGAGTTAATGTGTTGACAATTGCCATCCTCACATGTTTGGTGATACAATAGTATATCAAACCGACGTGATATTTTTTCCCCTTTTCCTTGAACTTGTAGCGCGAGATATCTCAAGGTCCTGCAAATTCCTATGAGCGAGGTCACTGATAAGATGGTTGAGAAGCATGCAGGGTCACTTGTGAATATCACTGTCTTGGACATTAGCTATTGTTTGAAGATCACATGCAAAGGCCTTACATATTTTGGAAAGAAGTGCAAGTCCCTCAATCACTTGAAACGGAACATGCCCCCACCAGAATTGGAAAATCCCACACAAGTGGTGACTTTTAAGATTGATGATTCTGAGGCAATGATCATAGCTGATTCGATGACAGGCCTCCATCATCTTCAACTTGGTTTTGGGCGTTTTGGTGACCATGGGCTTGATGCTATCCTTACCAAGTGCAAGGAACTTACCCATCTTGACATTCAAGGTTGTTGGAATGTGGAGATGGAGGGTGAACTTAAAGACAAGTGTGAGCGACTTGCAGTGTTCAACAGCCCTTGGCTTCATGATTATGAGTATGAAGGATTTTTTGAAACTGATGGCAGTGGAGCTGATACTAGTGATCAATCATCTTCCTCAGACTCGGATTAGTTTTTGGTTCTTTCATGTTCTAGTTTTTGACTTTTCACATCGTAAATGCATACACGATGAGATTGCGTATATTGGTATACAGTGCATATAGTATAGGAATCTTAGTCACTTCTTTCTGATGAGATAAAGAAACTATAAGAATTGGTGGATATAATTATGTTATTATAGAAAGATGGAGCTGGGAACTGGCTATCTAAAGTTAGCCTTTTTATATTTTGACTTGAGCATTATATGTTTGTGTACATGATGGAAAATGGTTTGCTTTCTTGTTCATTTTGTACGTTGCTTTCTTGAAGTGTTTCTTGGGCACTTAAGTATGTTCATGCTTGAATAATTTGACTGCATTTCAGAAAAACCCAAATAAGTAACCATTTTTTCTTCTTAATATTTTTCCTTGTAACTTCCATAGAATCATTTAACTTTCAAAATCATATGTATGGCCTTCCTATATAGAGTCAATTCATGTTACAAATGTTATGCATTAGATGTCAGTTGTATCAGTTCTTATTACAGGATCTAAAGGTGCAAGTCAGGTAAATTGTTGTTTGACAATTAGAACTCTTTTTCTGTTTTCGACAATTCACTACTGTCTCAATGTTTGGCCTACCACGAATCCATTATTGACTCTATTCATCTGATTGACATTCCTATTAGATGTGGTTCAACCCTGCAAGCTGCAGGAAAGCATACCTCAAAGGTGTTGCTGTAATTACACTTGATTGAGTTAAGTAATGCATGTTATTTCAACATCTAGTAATGTTGGCGCTAGGAGATTTATCAGAGATGTTTCACCTTAAACGGGCACTAACTTAGATTTGTACTGGCACCAGCACAATGAAAAAACACTTGCTTTCAAGTTATCTCCATAGAGATGCCTCAAAATTATGTTGACTGCTACAACAATGTTAATGGAGCTTGAATTGTAAGTTTCATATTCAACCAACAAACAACATTTCAAGACCAAGCTGTTGGCCTGGTGGATGAGGCGCTCCCTTACCAAGCGTGATGCCTGGGTTCCATTCTTACTATAGTGAACTAATATTTTTTAATGCTATGGATTATCATTATATGTTGTACGGAGGAAACGCCTATCATGTGGTCTAGTTCCATAGGAAGATTCTACCACTGCCGGTTATCCATGTCTGTGTTTGTGTTCGTGTCCATGAGTCTTAGCCTACAACCTTTCAACCAACTACAACAATGGATTTTCTAGGAATATCCCCAACCTTGTCCTTAATACACAAATTACATTGGGTATTCTACTCTCATCCTTACCCCAAGAATAATAAATATATAAAATTATATATTATGCATGTGTCACCCTCGTATTGTAACCTTTTTTTGAAAATTTTTATGTTAGCGTATCCATGTTCGTGTCTGTGTTTCTTAGCCTACAACCTTTCAACAAACTTCAACAATGGATTTTCTAGGAATATGCCCAACCTTGTCCATGATACACAAATTACAATGGGTATTCTACGCTCATCCTTACCGCAAGAATACTGTAACTTGATACAAGCAATTGTGAAAGAGTATAGCTAGATACAATCCTATATATGTGAGTCAGAATTTTATCTACAATCAAGCTTAACCAATATGGATTAAGGTTATGGCTCATACACTCTTAGAGCATATCAACAACACATACATTTGTAACTACAGAAGCTCAATCTACGGCATGCAAAAATGCTAGCTCAATATTTCAAAAAATTCTTTTATCCTTCACACAATCTATATGTCTCTGTCATCATCAGCTATGAATTAACAACTTTCTTAAATGATAAGCATGAACAGATTTATGAACTTATCATTTCCACATTTCAATCATTATGTTCATTATGTTCTTAAAAATCTTCAGACTGCTGATTTCTCAAAGGGGGTGCTCATCATCTGGTACTCAATGTATATGCCTAAATCAGAATGGCATTAAAGTAACATTACAGAAACTAATTAAATAAGTGAAAAATGGTAGCTCCGGATCAGATTTCAATCATCATACAAAGAAAATAACATCATTCTTGGCAAAAATTAAGGAAGACAAAAATGGTAGCTCACACAGTCACATTTCATGTTTCACCAAATTGAATCATCAGATTTCACCAAATCACAGAGTATATCATCACCAAATCACAACATATCAAAATCACATAGTATATCATCACCAAATCATAATATATCATCATCACAAATTTGGTATATCATGAAAATTTTCAAGATTCCTCCCACAAATTTCCATCATATAAGTAAAAATACATAGAAACATTAACTATCCCAGATCATTGCTTCACCCTTTCAACATAAGCAAATCATCAAACACCTTTAGAGCAGACAATCGAGGGGCTTATATTCGAATATTTCATAGGCATATATATATATATATATACATATTATAGAAATACATATTATAGAAGAGGATAAGGAGTTGAAGAGAAACATAGACCCATGCAAGGATTTAAAGAGAAACATAGAGTAGTCGGTGGCGAAAGGCGAACGACAAAGGGAGAATTTCGGTGGTCGTCAACAGTCAACAGTGGCACCCAGGTCAGTCGGCCAGTTCCGCTAGGTCACTCACCTGTTTCGTCCTTCTACCTTCTCTTCTGGTCTTTTTTTTTTTTTTTCTTTGCAAACGCGTGGTTTTACGCAGGTCTAGGCAACTGGGCGAAAGACTAGAAGAAGCCCTACCAATACATTCGAGCCATTCTGGGGCCTCCAATTCGAGCTACATAGCAAAATTGGAAAAAAAATAAAAAGAAGAAAGAGCAAATTACCAAAAAAAAAAATCCTAAGGTTTCACGTGTTTTTTAAATTGAACTCTAGGGTTTTAATTTCATCAATTTAAATCCTAAATTTTATTATGTGTCACAATTTATGCCCTCCATCTATCTCTGTCTACTGAACTAACAGAGAACTTGTTTTTTTTAACATATGTCGTTCTCTTGTTATTTCAAAATTAATGTAAAATAAAAGTTATTTTTACCATGAACATATTACAGAGGATCAAACCTCCTTATTTCTCAAACTTCACTTTCAACCATTTATTCTCTAACACTGCCCCTTTTTCCAACCGCTCCACCACCACCCCTAAATCCTTTCACAGCCATCAGAGAACACACCACATCCCATGCCACCACTACAACTTGCTGTATAAAACTATGGTAACCCCACCACTATCATGGTCCAAAATGACCCTACCAAGCACATCTATTCATTTGCCAACATCATTCCTCGCTAAAATAGATCGTTCCTCATCATCAACTTTTCTAATATGAAAACTTCAATAGAGATCAAGAAAAGAGGTTCAAAGGTTTGTTTTTGATTGCGAAGGTTAAAAGCAGTTCGCCATTCCCCCACTCTTGGATCCGAACCCTCTCTCTCTTCCTCTCCCTTTCTCACTTTCCTCATCTCTCTCTATGTCTCTCCATTTCCTTAACTCTTATCGTTCGAAGCAACACCATTGTCCTCCACTCTACCATATCCACCTCAATTTCAAATTTGAGTGATGAAACCCTAGCATTCGCCATTTGAATGCTGTTGTCGAAACCTTAGCCTCTGTAAGAAGGATGTGTTCTTCATATCTCTCTGAACTTGGATCTGCACATTTCGAAGACAGGTCTTAATATTTCAAAAATGGATTTAGAGCTCTTTATTCTCTTTTCTTCTTGAGGTTATGGCGATGATGATGATGATAATGATGATGATGATAATGGAGCTGTTTTTAATTTGTTCAAAAATATGTTTTGTATTTTTTTATTTAAAGTTTGGTTTGGCTTGATAAAAATATATAAAATTTGTTCTTCTGTTGATCAGATGATGATGATGATGAAATCGATGAAATCAAAGATTTGGGGCCTTTTATATAGGGCTAATAAAAAAGGGCATCGTTTTGGGTAGGTTTTGGCTCCAAAAATGGCTTTCTCCATTATTTCATAAAACAGATATGTTACATTGTGACACGAAATAAATTCTAGGGCTTTAATTGTCAAAATTAAAAACTTAGGGTTTAAATTGCAAAACACGTAAAATCTTAAGGTTTTTTAAAATAGATAGCTCTCCTACAAAAGCAGACGGAAAACCACCCCCTCAAATGGTCTGTCTGGCTTCGTTTCATATCTAGAGAGATGAGAAGTAACAAGAAGAAGGTGGGATGTGGAGGCGGAGGTGGAGAGGAGGGGAGATGGGAGGGGCTTAACCCAGAGGTGCTGGCTCTGATATTCGTGAGGATAGAGGCAGAGGAGAGGGTGAAAACGGTGGGTCTGGTGTGCAGGTCCTGGTTGGAGGCTGTGGCTGGCCCCTACTGCTGGACCGACATCGACATCGAGCAGTGGTGCCGCAGGTCTAACCGCCCCCCTCACCTCGTCGACTCGGCTGTCAGGAAGCTCGTCCGTCGCAGCAAATGCACCTTCACCCGCCTCTCTGCTTACAAGCTCGGCGACTCTGCCTTCTCCTTCATCGCCAACTGGTATGTATTCATATACACACTCACTCGCAAACCCACTTTCATTTTGTTTTAACAAAATAATATGAGCATTTAAGCAACAACGCGTTGCTTTTTATACAAGAAAAGAGATGAATGTGAGTTTGATTTTTTTTTTTTAATTTTTTTTTTTGTGGTGGGGGATGGTGATGCATTTGCTGCTTTGATTGTTTTAATGTTAGAGGAGTTGCCCCCAATGTGGTTGATTTTCCCTGTATTCTCCGTTCATTGTTTAGAAATCAAAATTTGATATAATAGATTCAGTGTGCCATCTTTTGTATGACTCGTGAAAAAATCAAAATAAAACATTAAAAAAAAAAAGGTAAATTACACTTTTATCGCTTGAAATTTGAATTTAATACATATTACCCCTAACATTTGAAAAATTACACGCACCCTGTCATTGTAATTATTTAGACGGAATGAAAATATTGAACTTATGCCCTCTCTCTTTTCTTACTTTGTTTTACTTACTCTTTTTTTCCCCTTTCCTTTGCTTAATTTTTTTGTTTTCAATGTAATTTCTTCTATTTTTCTATTAGGAGCTGTTGCCTGTATATAAGCAGAGGGATTTGTGAAATGAGACTAATAACCACAGGGTTAGAAATGTAATTTCCAGAACGTCAGGGGGTGAGATGTAATTGGACCAAACCTCACGGAGTATCAATGTAATTTACCCCAAAAAAAAAAAAAAAAAAAAGATCAAAAAAGCCCTTGTTACATACGTGTGATTTTGTTTTTGCTTTTCTTTGACATATACACTGATTTTTTTGCTTACTTTGGTTTGTGAGATATAATTGTTTCTATAGTGAGAAACAGATATGAAAGGCCATTGGCAATTTTCTTATGATTGTTGTGTGGCCCTGAGAATCTTAGTTCATTATCGAATCTTAAACCTTTTTATATCTAAGTTTATGTATAATGGAATGTGTTTGGAGTTTGCTTTGCTGTGTTAATCAGTAACGGTACAATTATGTTGGTTTGGATGCTCGCTTTGACAATAGAATGATCGCTACTCGCGAATAAACAAATAGTTTGATGGGAAGAAACCAAGTCCGGAAAGTGATGATGAAAGTACATTAGACCAGTTCCAATTAAGTGTTCGTTTTTTATTGGTCCAAGGATCTTATGTTGCTTCAATTCATGTACCTTGTTTTGATTGAAATGTAGGAATATGAATTACAGACAAGAAGCCAGCATGATTTATGTTTGATTTGTTACTTTAATGAATGTAAGTATGTTTGTTATGGGATTTTTCCAGTTGATTCATCTAATTAATCTATACATACACATGGACAAACACATTTTATTTTTAAAGAGAAGATAATTTTAGGTTTGATTTGATGACAGTTTTGGATCTGCATTTGTTGGGATCTATGTGAAATCAAACACCCTATATATTTGTTTCAATTTTAAATTCAACTGCTTTGAATGCTGCAGAGTTACTAAAATGTGGTTAATTTGCACTTTATATTTTGTTATTGGCTTGACTTAGAACTTATACATTTTGGTATTTTCAATAAGCCGCCATGTGTGTGCATGCACAACTTTCACACTTGCTTGTTGTCTGTTTGTGTGTTTTCTTGATACTTCTATTATTTACATGTACTGAGATTTCTCTTCCTATTTGGGGCTGTTGATTTTTCTGTAAAAAATTAAAAAATTAAAAGAAAAATCTCTTATAAGAAAAATTTTCTTTTGGTCTGGTTAGAAAAAAGGAAAGAACCATCTTTGTTTCAACGTTTCCTTTGCTGGTGTAAAAAAAAGCTTCATAATCATGTATGCATGTATATTTTGATAATAAGAAACAAAGTGGAGGATGTGATGAGTGAATTTTAAACCAGTTCCAGCTACATGTTCATTTATGTCTGGCCTGAGAATTTCGTGCTGTATGAACATTGTTTTGATCGTAATAAAGAAATATGCATTCAAGAAAAGATGGCAGTACAGTTTATTTTAGTTTGTTAATTTGATGAATGTCACTCTGTTCCAATGGTAATGGTGCAGAATAGAAAGATTTTCTGTTCTTTTTTGGTTTTAATGTTATTTTTTTTTATAAATATATGAATATGCCACTCATTTCTATACATAAGTTTTGGTGGGGATTGAGAGAAAATTCAAGTAGCCTTGGAGAATCTTTCAAACCTTTTATAAATATGAATTGGTACGTGACTCATGACACTCCAGTTTATATACCTATTTTACATTCTAGTATTACATGTGATGCTTGAGAGTTAGATTGGCTGATTCATTTCTACTCAATTGGAATGAGTTGGTTTTCTTTTATAAGGATGATACCATTGTGGTTCACAATCCATTTCACCCAAAATATGTAGCATAGCTCGAGTTACTTCCTTCAGTTGCAGGAGCTCTTTGGCATTACACTAACGAGATATAACCAGTTAATTTTTAAAGCAGTGTTCAGTGGCACTGCCCTATTGTCTTCAGTGATTTTTGCATTTATAATAACTATGACAAAATAAAGAAGTAAAACATATAACCAAGCCTCCGTGTGTATGGTTCTTTTCTTTTTCTTTTTCCATTACATGTATAATTGACATCATTGCATATACAGGCTGGTAAATATTTTGGGATAAAATAGGACAATGAGTTCTTGATCTTTGAAGATCAATATTCTTATTTGCTTTTTGAAAAAGCTCCAAGGGAAATTATTACGTCAAAAACTATCACAAAGTTGATGTTCTTGTGACATCCATGTGTTTAACATTGTTATTCCATGAGTTAATGTGTTGACGATTGCCATCCTCACATGTTTGGTGATACAACAGTATATCAAACCGATGTGATATTTTTTTCCCTTTTCCTTGAACTTGTAGCGCGAGATATCTCAAGGTCCTGCAAATTCCTATGAGCGAGGTCACTGATAAGATGGTTGAGAAGCATGCAGGGTCACTTGTGAATATCACTGTCTTGGACATTAGCTATTGTTTGAAGATCACATGCAAAGGCCTTACATATTTTGGAAAGAAGTGCAAGTCCCTCATTCACTTGAAACGGAACTTGCCCCCACCAGAATGGGAAAATCCCACACAAGTGGTGACTTCTAAGATTGATGATTCCGAGGCAATGATCATAGCTGATACGATGACAGGCCTCCGTCATCTTCAACTTGGTTTTGGGCGTTTTGGTGACCATGGGCTTGATGCTATCCTTACCAAGTGCAAGGAACTTACCCATCTTGACATTCAAGGTTGTTGGAATGTGGAGATGGAGGGTGAACTTGAAGACAAGCGTAAGCGACTTGCAGTGTTCAAGAGCCCCTGGCTTGATGATTATGAGGATGAAGGATCTTCAGAAACTGATGGCAGTGGAGCTGATACTAGTGATCAATCATCTTCCTCAGACTCGGATTAGTTTTTGGTTCTTTCATGTTCTAGTTTTTTGACTTTTCACACCGTACATGCATGCATGATGAGATTGCGTATATTGGTATACAGTGCATATAGTATAGGAATCTTAGCACTTCTTTCTGATGAGATACATCTTCAGGTTCGCTAAAGAAACTATAAGAATTGGTGGATATAATTATGTCATTATTGGAAGATGGAGCTGGGAACTGGCTATCTAAAGTTAGCCTTTTTATATTTTGACTTGAGCATTATATGTTTGTACTTGATGGAAAATGGTTTGCTTTCTTGTTCATTTTGTACGTTGCTTTCTTGAAGTGTTTCTTGGGCACTTAAGTATGTTCATGCTTGAATAATTTGACTGCATTTCAGAAAAGCCAAATAAGTAACCATTTTTTCTTCTTAATATTTTTCCTCGTAACTTCCATAGAATCATTTAACTTTCAAAATCATATGTATGGCCTTCCTATATAGAGTCGATTCATGTTACAAATGTTATGCATTAGATGCCAGTTATTACAGGATCTAAAGGTGCAAGTCAGGTAAGTTGCTGTTCAACAAAGAGAACTCTTTTCTGTTTTTGACAATTCATTGATGCGAAAATGTTTTGGAATACTCAATACCAGTGTTTTTATGTCAGAATGATCAACTATTGTCTCTATGTTTGGCCTACCACGAATCCATTATTGACTCTATTCATCTGATTGACATTCCTATTAGATGTGGTTCAACCTTGCAAGCTGCAGGAAAGCATACCTCAAAGGTGTTGCTGTAATTACACTTGATTGAGTTAATTAATGCATGTTATTTCAACGTCTAGTAATGTTGGCGCTAGGAGATTTATCAGAGATGGTTCACCTTAAACAGGCACTAACTTAGATTTGTACTGGCACCAGTGCAATGGAAAAAACACTTGCTTTCAAGTTATCTCCGTAGAGATGCCTCAAAATTATGTTGACCGCTATAACAATGTTAATGGAGCTTGAATTTTAAGTTTCATATTCAACCAACAAACAACATTTCAAGACCAAGGGGTTGGCCTGGTGGATGAGGAGCTCCCTTACGAAGCGTGATGCCCAGGTTCGATTCTTACTACAGTGAACTAATATTTTTTAGTGATATGGATTATCATTATATGTTGTACGGAGGAAATGCCTATCATATGGTCTAGTTCCAAAGGAAGATTCTGCCACTGCCACTGTTACTCTGTTTCACCACTAATATTTTTTAGTGATATGGATTATCATTATAGGTTGTACAGAGGAAATGCCTATCATATGGTCTAGTTCCATAGGAAGATTCTGCCACTGCCACTGTTACTCTGTTTCACCAAACTAAACCAGTGGTACTGGAATTCAAACTGCTGCAACATCCTGGTGAACAAAGGCTACTGTGACATGTATTAAGAAACTTGTCACAGGAACTCTGGTTTGCATAATCACTGTGGTAACTATTTGTGGGATCTCATTCTAGACAAATTTGATTTTGTGCTATCACAAGAAAAAGAAAAATACTAATTTTGCTCTGCCTTAGTGACTGGTCTATCAACCTTCAATGCTTCATTTTCTCTATATTTTCTCTTCTATTTTTTCTGGTTTTGGAAGAGTCATTGAATACCTTCATTTCTTTCAGTTTTGTGTTTTAAGTCCCAGAATATCCATGGTTAGTACATTATGATACCCCAAATCCGGTAGTTAGTATGCATCATATCTTCCCAAAGTGTTTTTTATTATTATTTGGAGAGAGTATAAATATGTATTTAGATAAGCTGGATTCAAAACCTATCAAAGGTATCCTATATATTCCTAATTTTCATAGCCGCCATGGCAATTATTTTAAGGGGGACAAATCTCTTGGGACACAACTGTTTTGGCATTTTAGGAACAAATGGGGAATGAACAAATTTTGTTATGCTTTGAATGCTTTTTCTTTCAATTAAAATTTATATAGTTTGCTTGCTCAGATCTCTTTTTCCCATTTTACAGTTTTGATGGAGGTGTCATTGAGTACCTATACATCTTTTCATATGTTGAAAATAAGTTTTACTCATATTACTTCGGTGTCTGAAAAGGTAGTACAAAGATCTTATAACTTTTCATCTTTTCATGGTTCTCGCTGGCAAGAAATTAGATGATCAAGATAATTTTATAATGTCGACACCAAATATGAATATCATCGATAAACATGGATGTATTTGCCAGGGGAAAAATCTTTAGGAGGTGATAGATTTAGACATTGATTGTGTAAACTCACATTTAGGATTCATATAATCTAGTTTTTGCACAATGAAAGAAATAAATCTCATCTATATTTCATCCAGATTGATTATAATCATGGGTGGAGCTACAGTAACAATTGTGGTGTCAAGGGACACCACTCTCTTGAATTTCTTTTTAAGCAAATGTAAAAATTTACCCAAAATGTTTGGGATTTACAAATTGAACCCAATAAAATTATAGCACATCCAATTCTTGACTACTGCTTCATTTAATTTGATTCCAAATTTAAATAAAAAATTTACTTTGATATGAACTACTTCAATTTGTCATCAAATTTTTAACAATTTTTAAAAAAATTTGCCTCTTGTCTCAAATTTTCATTTTTATCAAATTTGCTGGAAAAAAATTCCATCTCCATTGTTTTATCTATTTAAATTTTAATCAAATTGAAATTCAATAAAAAATTTGATAAATTCTCAATTTGATGAAAAAAAAAATTCTCCCTTTAATTTGATAAACATTTGATGAAATGATTTTTTTATTTTTTATGTTTTGAATAGACATTTGATAAAATGATTGAAGATAGATTTTGAGCATTTTTTCATCAAATTTAAATTTGATGAAAAAATGATAAAAGATTGGAGATGCACTTCGAGAAACAATAAAGAATTGTTATTACCATTCTACCAATGACAACTACAACTGTGAAAAATCTTTTCTTGCGATGCAATTTATGAAGAATTAAATGAGTAATTTTTTCCCCTTAAAGTTAGAGTGATGGTTGACGAATTATTATGTGGATAGATATATGGAGAAAAATGTGTTTTGAAAAAACTAAAAATTCCCTAGATATTGATTTGTGATTATGTATCAATTTTAAGCAGTAAATAATAATCCCAATCAAATAGTTAAGACAAATCGACATAACAATTTTATGTGGAAAAACCACAATTAAAAAAAAAATCACGGGCAAAAGCCACAAAATAATCCACTAAAAAGATATAAAAGAATTACACAAGTATACTCACAATTACCTAGCAAATCCACGCCCAAATCGAACCGACCCCTATGTGTCTCTTCCAGCCCCGTCTTCACCTCAGAATTGTCTTGTACAACGTTGAATTCACAACGCCGATGTCAAATCCACGATAATGAGCCACTTCAGAATCCACCAAAACTTCAAGTCCAAATTCTGTCAAATCCACCGAAGAACAACCCTCTCTTTTATGAATAAAACAAAACAAACAAACAAACAAACAACCAAACCCTTTGATATAATCCACTCAATTCATGATATAAATTCTCACAGGTATCAAAGTAAACAAGCAAAGAAGCTCCAGATAAAAACCCTAATACCAAGAAGAAGATTTGGAAGCTGTAAACCTAAAAACGGATTGAAACACATATTTATAGAAAAAAGGGCTACGATCTCCACTCGAGCGCAAGACAACCCATTGTGGTAAGACAACCACTTCCCGCGAGCCCAAGTATTCAAACCCGATAGCTCTAATACCAAGTTGTAACGCCCCGAAATAATTTGACATGAACTACCCACATTAATTAACATTCACTCAACAATGACAATAATCCTTTCATCTTTACATAATTGATAATGAGTTTATACAAAAGTTTCACATGCGGATATACATTCAACGGTAAAAGAACACATGAATTATATAGCATGTGAATCATCTAGTCTCAAAACAATAAAATGCCCTTATGGGCTTACATCTTCCAAGGCAAGAGCCCGATTACACAAAATGGTCTCTCAGACCCACACACGTTTAGCCCTTGGCTTTACAAAATTTACAACAAAAAATAAAGAGTTATTTACCCTTCACAAAGATATCCACTCCTCAGTTCGGCGGGATTACCACATCTTTACTTGCACCAAAGCCCCATAGGGGTGAGCATAAAGCCCAGTAGAGAATCCTCACAAAGTATATACAGTTATGCAAACTCTTCAATGTAAAATGCAATGCCAGTGCCATGCAATGCCATACTTTAAAAAAAAAAAAAAAATTCATCTCATGCTCTTCTTATAGATTACCATTTCTCAATAAAAGTTTGCAATCTCAACACATTTCAAACTTCCAATTTCAATCAGTAGGGGCGGTAAATAGGACACTGGTAATCCCTATGCTGGTGTCTGCAAATAGACTATATAAGTACTACCAAACTGTCATTTTTACCGATATTAACCGGAAGTCTCGGCACCTACCCGCGCGGGTTTCTGGTCTTTCACCATAGACACTTAGGCCAACTTATCAAGTTCAACTACACCCCCTAACTGGACATACCAACGTATTTATCCCTTAAACATTTCTGTTAGTTCTTATTACAATATAATCCTTCTCAAGTAAACATGATGAGAGTGCAATAATGATAATAATTCACTTCATGCTCATTAATGATAATAAATCAAATGAAAATACAATGCAATAATTAATATCTCATAACATTTCTCTCTTTTCAAATATCTCTACGACAAGATCAAGTAATTTCATTTCTCATTTCTTCTCTTGCAATGTTATTTCACAACATAACCATATGCCCTCAATTCATAGCAACAACCACAATCACTCGCTATGCAAAATTCATAGCAAGTTAGCCTCTTCAAGACCATATATTATGTTCTCAACATCGATCTCCAAGATTTTTACAATTTTCACCTTTCAAGGCACACGACCATTTACCATCCCCCAACAACACATGTTCCAGTGTTTAACAAACATATGAAAATAACATCTCATATCTCTTACCTCAATAGATAGCTATTTCACTAAACATTAATGAAATTTACTTTCATTCATCTTCTTGACACAAGATAGTAAAGAATTTCATAGGCATTTTATAGTTTTTCCAAAAAAATCCCCAAATTCCTAGGGTTTTCATCAAAATCAAACATTTCCCTTTTCCCTTAATGAAACCCTATCAAACCATCTTTCTTGAGTTTAATAAGCAGGCAAACCCGCTAAGATTTGTAAAAAAAAATTGAGATTTAAACCCACTTTGAAAACTCTCTACATTTTAGATCACAAAAATCAATATCAATACAAATACTTCAAGGAAACCTTTGAGTCAACAACAACAATGCAAAACATGTATATATAACTCAAGAAATCCTTACCTCAAGGTCTTGACGATGGAGAAGGATGAAACCCTACCTTTAATAGAGGATCCTTCAACTCCCACTACACCTAGAGAGGCCCTAACTTGATCTTCAAGGTTAGAGGAAGATGATGATGATCTAAGCTCAAAGGATAGCAAGAATCAAAGTGTTTTAATGTTTTGGTGAGGGTTTCTAGAGAGAAGGGAGAGCAAAAATGGTCTTTAGAGTGAGAGAGTGAAGCCCTAAAATGAGACACAACTCGGCAAAAGTGATGCCAAAATACAGAATTTCAGACCCAAGCCGACTGCACATGCGGCGCCCTTCTCCGCACGTGCGGAGCGCCTCTCCTGCACGTGCGGCCTTCACCTTCACACGTGCGGGGCTCCTCTCCCGCACCTCACTCCACTCATGCATATATTTCAGTATGAGAGCCAAACAAACCCCTGAATTCCGCACGTGCGGCTTGGCCTCCCGCACGTGAGGCCCCTAGCTACCAGCCCAGAATTTTCTGACTCGATTCTCGGGTGCTCCAGACTTGACCCTGCACTCCCTGGAAGAAGGAACTTCAACATTGAATAAAACAAGAACGAGGATTTTTTTTGGGAATAACTTCCAATGTTTCAAACCCAATAAGAGCGAGAAGAGAACGGGGTGAAGAAGAAAGGAGAAGAAGGAAAACAAAGACCCGGTCGTCACAAAGATGGTTTGGAGAGTTGAAAGTGATATATTTTTATAGTTGAATAGATTAAAATGTATAATTATATAGATGAAGGGATGAAGTGATATTTGTTAATAGTAGAGGGGTCTTGGTGTAATTAATCCTTAAAAATAAAATAAAAAAATCATTTAGAGCTTCTCTCCAATCCTTCATTTATTTTATTTTATTTTATTTTTTATTAATTTGAATAAAAATTAATTAAAAAAAACTTTATTTGATATGAAATGCTCGAATAGTTTCTTCATCAAATTTAACTAAAAAGTTTGATTTGGTAAATTTTTTGAATATTCAATCCTCACCTACTAAAACTTTCGTCAAATTTTTCTAAAAATTTCAAACTGAGTTCCAAAAGCTTCGTTCATCAAATCTTGTGATAAACTTGTTTTTATTCTAATTTGATGAAAACATTTGTGAAAACTTGATTTTATACAAGTTTGGTGAAATGATTTGAGGTCATTTTGGTAAAAGATTAGTGATCTCCCATCTTTACTCTATTTTTTCATCAAATTTTAATGAAAATTTAATTAAAAGTTTTATATGATATTAATTCATATTCTGTTTTTCATCCGGCCACTTTGAAAAAATTTAAATTTATCCTAAAATTTCTTTTTAACTAATTTTATGAGAGAAAATCATTTTCAATTTTTATTATTTTTAAATTTGAGTAAAAGTATGACTATTAAAAATTTGATAAATAAGTTAGTTCATTCTTAATTTGGTAAAAAAATTGCTCTCTTACTTTAATACAGATTTGATAAAATGATTGAATGAACTTTTAATTATTTTTCCATCTAATTTGAACTTTATAAAGAAAAAAATTAATAAAGTATTAAAAATGCTTGTACCATACAATGTTTATTTTTTCTTTATTTAAAAAACCATATGTGAATTAACTGGCTGGGTTACTTTGAACTTAAAAATGCTAAATAAAAACTTTTTTTTAATGAAAATATAAAAACTTACTCTCTTTTTTCTGGGTCATAGGATAAGATGTTAGGAGGTTAATATGTTAGATTATAATAACTCAAATTCTAAACCTCTGATCATTTTATTGTTCCATAAAATCAATTTTAGCCATGTTTACCTTAAAAACTTACTTTTATACCAAATGATTTTCATAAGGGGACTATTTTTCTATTGGAACAATCTTCTGTGTAAATAAAATAACTTGAAATAATTCAAACAAAATAAATAAATAACATACCGAATTTATTTCGTTGAACCGAATAAATAATTTAAGACCACGTCAAGTGTGTGACACTCTGTCCTTAAGACAGATTCGCCCCGCTACGGTGCTTACGGTTGAGTGGCGTCTATCTCCCAAGATACAATGATCTTCACAAATTTATAGAAGCACTTCAAATAAATTTGTTCGGCGAACCAAACCTGTGATCTAAACTGTCTTTAATTTATTCTAAAACTAAATACGAAGAATAAATGCTCTAGAGAAAAATTGGACAGCAATGTGACAAAATATTAGACTATTTTTTGGACTGCAAAATCAGATTGAATTTTCAGATAGGAATTGGATCACAAAGACTCAATTTTCAGGGGGTTAGAATGCTGGATTTATGGTTGTATAAATAGGCAACCAAACTTTGTCCCAACAGGTTCCAAGAATTGAATTAACAGATGCAAAAAACATCCTGACCGTTAGCTTTTGAACATAAATATTCGAACATTCAAAAGGTAACCGTTGGTGACAAAGTCATAACTGTTGGAGCATATTTATTAAACTATTATATATATATATATATTAAACTAAATGAATATATATATATATATAAAACAATTTGAATAGTTTAATAAATAAAGGAAGAGGTACAAATTTTAGGAAATCACTTAAGAACCTAAAATTTGAATTTAGAATTAAATTAAATTCTCACAATTACAAACTTTAGGAAATCACTTAGGAACCCAAAATTTGAATTTAGAATTAAATTAAATTCCCACAATAAGTTTTATTGTAAAAATTCAAATGAATTTTAATTAAAAATTAATGTTAGACCCGAAAACGATGTCAACTTCCCATTCACTCATAAATGGTTTTGACGTTCCGTATTCACTGTGTGACTTGCGACGTGGCAAGGAACACTTCATCTCTTCGGACCTACCCCAAAAGACGTTTGGGGCCCACTCAAATTAGACTCAAAAATATGCCTACATTTAACCATTTTTCCAACAATCCCCCACATGAATGGAATTTGACGGAGAGAAGATGCAACAACATGATCTAAATACAGAGAGTACAGAAATAGGAAATATTCTGCAAAGGATAGGTAGCTTTTGGCTTTGAACCTTCCCTTGTGAGACACTATCGGATTTACTAGCTAACCAGTGAACATGATGTCTTAAACTGTTCAGCCGTTTGTGTAAACCAAGACAATAGAACTCACACAGTATATCCCCAGACACAGTTTAGTTCTCACTTTTGTGTTCATTTTGGCCCTGAACAACCTGGTCTTTCATGAGTGCTCTAGAGAATTGTAGCCCGTCACAAATCTCATAGAACCGACCCAGTTCACACTCATATAGGTGATTCTTATGAAGAGTATCCTGCCATACTCCACTAGGTTTTCCTAGAAATAAGAATCATTAAAAGTATTACTTAACCTAAAACGCTGCAGACATCACTATTTCATCATAGAAATGGGTAGGAGTTAGACTCCCCAGTGATCCTTCTGAGTCATTCACAACTCGGTTGTCCCTTTGAACCTAGATCTTGGGATCTCCAGTCAACTAGGTTGGGTTGCCGTTGTGGTAACTCTTATTTAATAGGCTTAAGTCCCATTCCCCTCGATGAATTCTCAACTAACTCTCTTGCTAACCCTTTGGTTAGTGGATCCGATATGTTTTCTTTAGACTTAACATATTCTATGGAAATAATTCCATTAGAGAGTAGTTGTCTTACGGTGTTATGTCGACGACGAATGTGTCGTAACTTACCGTTATACATATGACTCTGTGCTCTACCTATAGCTGATTGACTATCACAATGTATGCATATAGCAGGCACCGGTTTTGGCCAAATTGGAATATCTTCAAGGAAGTGGCGAAGCCATTCTGCCTCTTCCCCAGCTTTGTCTAAAGCTATGAATTCAGATTCCATAGTAGACCTAGCAATACAAGTCTGTTTGGAAGATTTCCAAGATACAGCCGCACCACCAAAAGTAAAGACATACCCACTGGTGGATTTCGAGTCTCTAGTATTCGATATCCAATTTGCATCACAGTATCCTTCAAGTACTGCTGGATATCTAGTATAATTAAGCCCAATGTTACGAGTAAATCGGAGATATCTAAGAACCCTTATAATTGCTTTCCAGTGTTCTACTCCCGGATTACTCGTATATCTACTTAATTTACTTACTGCATAAGCTATATCTGGGCGAGTGCAGTTCATCAAGTACATTAAGCTTCCAATAATTTGGGCATACTCTAATTGAGAAATACTTTCTTGTACATTCTTAGCAAGATACAAATTAACATCTACAGGAGTTCTAGCAAGATGATCATCATCTTTACTGAATTTGTCAAGTATTTTCTCAATGTAATGAGATTGTGACAAAGCATATCCTTCTGATGTTTTGGTAATTTTCATACCAAGAATTACATCAGCAATGCCCATATCCTTCATGTCAAAATGTTTATTCAACATTTTCTTGGTAGTTTTAATCATGTCATTATTACTATCAATGATGAACATATCATCTACATAAAGACATACAATGACATAACATTTATCTGTGTTTTTAATATAAACACATTTGTCATACTCATTAATTTTAAATCCATTTGACATCATTGCCTTGTCAAATTTCTCATGCCATTGCTTTGGCGCTTGTTTTAAACCATATAATGATTTAACCAATTTACACACTTTCTTTTCTTTCCCTGGAACAGAAAACCCTTCTGGTTGTTCCATGTAAATTTCTTCCTCTAACTCACCATTTAAGAAAGCGGTTTTAACATCCATTTGATGAATTTCTAGATTGAATAAAGATGCAATGGCAATTAGCATTCTAATGGATGTTATTCTAGTAACCAGTGAGTATGTGTCAAAGTAATCTAGACCTTCTTTTTGTCTAAAACCTTTGACTACAAGTCTTGCCTTGTATTTATCTATTGATCCATCCGCTTTCAATTTTCTTTTGAAAATCCACTTGTACCCAAGAGGTTTACAACCTGGTAGCAAATCCATTAATTCCCAAGTGTGATTTTGCAAGATGGATTCAACTTCACTGTTGACAGCTTCTTTCCATAAAGGAGCTTCAGGACTGGACATAGCCTCTTTAAAGGTTAAAGGCTCATTTTCTAACAAATATGTTAGAAAATCTGGACCAAAAGATTTTGAGGTTCTAGCACGTTTACTACGCCTAGGTTCCTCATCCTCATTTTGGTCTAACTCTTGCTCTTGATCATGTTCTTGATCATTACTAGTAATAGCATCAAAATATCTCTTATTATTACTAGTCTCTTGTCCAGTTTTATTTGGAAATACATGTTCAAAGAATGATGCATTCCAAGACTCAATAATAGTATTTACATGCATTTCGGAATGTTCTGATTTATGAATCAAAAACCGATATGCACTACTATTCTTTGCATAACCAATGAAAATGCAATCAATAGTCTTAGGACCTATCTTAGTCTTTTTAGGATTAGGAATAGCCACTTTAGCCAAACACCTCCACACTTTTAAGTATTGGTAGGATGGTACTCTTCCATGCCACAATTCATAAGGTGTTTGATTCACTTTCTTTCGGGGTATTTTATTTAAAATATAATTAGCAGAAAGTATTGATTCTCCCCACAAGTTTTGAGGTAATCCAGAACTGATTAACATGTCATTCATCATTTCTTTTAAAGTCCTATTTTTCCTTTCAGCAATTCCATTTTGCTGAGGTGAGTAAGGAGCGGTGGTTTAATGAATTATACCATGTTCTTTACAAAATTCACCAAAAGGTGATTCATATTCACCACCTCTATTCACTTCTAAGTTTCTTGATTTTCTTACCAAGTTGATTTTCAACTTCATTCTTGTATTGAATGAAAGTTTCCAAGGCTTCATCCTTGGTTCGAATTAAATAAACATAACTATATCTAGTATAGTCATCTATAAAAGTGATAAAATACTTTTTCTCACCTCTAGTTTGAATTGATTTAAAATCACAAATGTCACTATGAATTAATTCAAGTGGTTCCGTACTTCTTTCAATTGAATGAAAAGGAATTTTAGATAATTTTGCCTCAACACAAATTTCACATTTATGATTTGAATCAATGTCAAATTTAGGTAAACATTCTATATTAATTAATCTACGTATAGATCCATAATTAACATGTCCTAGTCTACCATGCCATAAATTTGAAGACTCAAGCAAGTAAGAAGAAGATGTAGTATTATTAATAACTGAGGGTACAATAGTCATTACATTTAACTTGAAAAGGCCATCAGACATGTAACCTTTTCCTACATACATCCCGTTTTTGGTAAGTACAAACTTGTCACTTTCAAAAACTAACCTAAACCCATTCTTACTCAACAAAGATTCGGAAACTAAATTCTTGCGAATGTCCGGTACATGCAGCACATTGTTGAGAGTGAGTTCCTTTCCAGATGTCATCTTGAGTACAATCTTTCCTTATCCTTCAACTTTAGAAGTTGAGGAGTTGCCCATAAAGAGTTGTTCACCATTGTCCACTATAGAATAAGATGTGAACATCTTTTTGTCGGCACAGATATGGCGAGTAGCACCAGTGTCCCACCCACCATTCTTTAGGATTTCCGACAAGATTTGCCTCGGAAACAACTGCAGAAAGATTTATGACATCTACACCATTGGAAATTATATCCATTTCGGTTATATTGGCTTTAGGAACCTTCTTACATGTTCTTCCTTTGCCTTTGCAAAAATCAGTTCTTGAGAACTTCTCTGGTTTTCCACCATGAGTTACTGGCACTGTCCCAACATAAGGAGAGGTTGGCGTAATGGCAATCACCATACCAGTACTGGTTTAAACATTAGATTGACCAGTTTTAGTAGCCATAAATTCTAAATTATAAATTATAATTAGAACTTTATACTACACAGAAAACAAAAACCAAAAACCACAGAATTTTAAATTCTGTAAAAATAAAAGAAACAAGAATTGTAATTTTTATTTCCAATTAATTTGAAAATAAAATAAAATTTTATTTAAACAAATTAAACCAAAACTACAGAAATAAATTCTGTTAAAATAAAAGAAACAAAACAAAATGTAACTTTTATTTTCAATTAATTTGGAAATAAAATAAAATAAAATTTTATATAACCAAGTTAATTCCACACAGAAAACTAATCCAAATTCACAGAATTAAATTCTGTAAAAATAAAAGAAACAAGAATGTAACTTTTATTTTCCAATTAATTTGAAAATAAAATAAAATTTTATTTAAACAAATTAATTCCACATAGAAAATTAAATTCTGTAAAATAAAAGAAATAAAAATTATAACTTTTATTTTTCAAATAATTTGGAAATAAAATAAAATAAAATTTTATATAACCAAATTAATTTCACACAAGAAATTAAATTCTGTAAAATAAAAGAAATAAGAATATAACTTTTATTTCTCAATTAATTTGGAAATAAAATAAAATTTTATTTAACCAAATTAATTCCACAAGAAATTAAATCTCTTGTAACACTCCAATAATTAAAATACTGAAACAGAATTTTAAATAATGAAAACACAGAAAATAATTTCTAAAAACCAAAATTAATTTTCTGACAAAATTCCACAAAAATATATTCTGAATTGTTAATGACACCAGTATCGTACTACTAGTTGTCAAAAAAAAAAGACAGTATATTACTACTATCTGTCAAATAGCATATAAGCACTATTTGTTTTTCCAACCAGAATATTATTTTGTAAACTCACAGAAAATAATTTTCTTCCGAAATTATTTACGAAGAAAGAAAAAAGGGAAACAAACGAAAAATTCTGTAAACAGAATAATTCGAATCTGTCTTAAGATTGTTGGAACAATCTTCTGTGTAAATAAAATAACTTGAAATAATTCAAACAAAATAAATAAATAACATACCGAATTTATTTCGTTGAACCGAATAAATAATTTAAGACCAAGTCAAGTGTGTGACACTCTGTCCTTAAGACAGATTCGCCCCGCTACGGTGCTTACGGTTGAGTGGCGTCTATCTCCCAGGATACAATGATCTTCACAAATTTATAGAAGCACTTCAAATAAATTTGTTCGGCGAACCAAACCTGTGATCTAAACTCTCTTTAATTTATTCTAAAACTAAAATGAAGAATAAATGCTCTAGAGAAAAATTGGACAGCAATGTGACAAAATATTAGACTATTTTTTGGACTGCAAAATCAGATTGAATTTTCGGATAGGAATTGGATCACAAAGACTCAATTTTCAGGGGGTTAGAATGCTGGATTTATGGTTGTATAAATAGGCAACCAAACTTTGTCCCAACAGGTTCCAAGAATTGAATTAACAGATGCAAAAAACATCCTGACCGTTAGCTTTTGAACATAAATATTCAAACATTCAAAAGGTAACCGTTGGTGACAAAGTCATAACTGTTGGAGCATATTTATTAAACTATTATATATATATATATTAAACTAAATGAATATATATATATAAAACAATTTGAATAGTTTAATAAATAAAGGAAGAGGTACAAATTTTAGGAAATCACTTAAGAACCTAAAATTTGAATTTAGAATTAAATTAAATTCTCACAATTACAAACTTTAGGAAATCACTTAGGAACCCAAAATTTGAATTTAGAATTAAATTAAATTCCCACAATAATTTTTATTGTAAAAATTCAAATGAATTTTAATTAAAAATTAATGTTAGACCCGAAAACGACGTCAACTTCCCATTCACTCATAAATGGTTTTGACGTTCCGTATTCATTGTGTGACTTGCGACGTGGCAAGGAACACTTCATCTCTTCGGACGCACCCCAAAAGACGTTTGGGGCCCACTCAAATTAGACTAAAAAATATGCCTATATTTAACCATTTTTCCAACATTTTCTACTTTAACCATTAACAACTTGTGAAAATTCTCAATACTCTTCTTATTTTAATGACTTGGCTCTTTAGAAATAGATGTATCATGTTTCAATCCCGAGCCACATTATTTTTATACCTTGTCTTTTCATAAGTAAGTGCTTGTACTCCTTGAGCCATTGATAAAATTACAACTGCAATCTCAGTCCAAAACAACCGTTGCTTGGGGTTCAGGAGATGAGGGCCAAGGTACATTACAACTACAATCTCAGACATTACCGTATAAACAATCTGCTGTAAATGTCTGGAGTTCCAAAAAAACCTAATTTTAAACTTGAAATTCTCCAATGAAAAATGCAACTCCTAATTTATCCAAAACAAATCTCAATGTCAATGATGGAAGGGAGAGGTGCGATGATATTTTGAGGTTTTTGTCTTCTTTGTTCTTACTACAGCTCTCGCGGTGGCCTCCGTCTTCTTGGCCTCTTCCGCGGTGCCCTTTGCGTCTCTCTCTTCTTTGCCTCCTTCGCAGTGCTAATATTGAATGCAGAGTGTGTGTGTGTGTTTCGAACTGTTGGACCAAATCAATTTTATGCCCAAACAAAACCTTAAAAAAAGAAAATACTAAAAACGGTTTTAGAAAAGCCGTATTATAAATCAGCTTTCGTAAAGTCGTATTCTAAAATGGCTTTAGCAACACCGTTTTATGTTATAAAATTAATTTTGGAAAACAATATTTATGTTGAAAATATAAATTAGGGAAAAAAAAATTACTAAAAAACAGTTTTACGAAAATATTTTTTATTAAGTTAAAATTAATTACACCTTAAATAAAAACCATTTTTGTAAAGTCGGTTTTGTGTAGGAAAATTTTATTAATTTTTTATTAAAAAATTTTTTTTAGTAAAACCGTTTTACTCTATAACGAGAATAAAGTGAAAAATAAGAATGCCATATGTAGCGGAATTGAAAAAAACAAAAAAGAAAAAAAAGATAGCTTTCCTACAAAAGCAAAAGGAAAACCACCCCTTCAAATGGTTTGTCTGTCTGGCTTCATTTGATATCTAGAGAGATGAGAAGTAAAAAGAAGAAGGTGGGATGTGGAGGTGGAGAGGAGGGGAGATGGGAGGGGCTGAACCCAGAGGTGCTGCCTCAGATATTCGTAAAGATAGAGGCAGATGAGATGTCACAACCTAAACTCGTCCCTAAAAGTTTGGTCCGTGACCGGCCTGTACATAGGCCTCAAAACAGAATTTTAAAATAATATTTAACCATATATGGGGCTTTAGGCAGAAGCAATATCAATAAAAGACAACATCCATTGAGCTTGTGCATACATGATGGTTTAATTGGATTTAAGTGTTTAAATACATTCCCAGAGTTATATATATAATCACAGAATTCATATAGATCTCACACACTCTTACATAAGACTTAATAATTTATATGACTCCCAACACAAATTAAGGCCTCCACATGGAGACATAACCCGGTGACTTGACAAACAGGTGAACCTTAGTATAACTCTAGTGTCAATCTCCGACAGCTCACCTACAGAAATATTCATAAAAACGGAGTAAGCAAGGCTCAGTGAATAATAACAATGTAAGGAGGTTAATTACTTGAGCATAGACTTAGAGAATGTAAACATGCATATCAAACTGTACACAAATCTTATACATAATCATATTTTAAAACGGCCTCAGACCCACATATAACACAGAACGGCCTCAAGCCCATATCTAATACAAAGCAGTTGTAAGCCCAGATATGATACGGGACGGCTGTAAGCTCAGAGATAATACAGAACGGTTGTAAGCCCAGATATAATACAGATCGGCTATAAGCCCAGCTACAATACAGATCGGCTATAAGCCCAGATACAATACAGAACGGCTGTAAGCCTAGATATAATACAGATCGGCTGTAAGCCCAGGTATAATACAGATCGGCTGTAAGCCCAGGTATAATACAGATCGACTATAAGCCCAGATATAATACAGAACGGCTTTAAGCCTAGATGTGATACAGAACAGCTTTAAGCCCAGACATGATACAGATTAGCTTTAAGCTCACAGATAATACAGAACGACCTTAGACCCAACATATTATGCAGAGCGGCCTCAGGCCCAGATATCAACAGATTGGCCTTGGGCCCATTATTAACAAAACAGAATGATTCCAAATACACAAAGATATCATTGTTCCATAATACACATATGTTCCATTTGTTCATCATGAATTCAGATAGTTAACTTGCAGATAACAGAACGTCAGTATTAACTCTTAACAGTAAGCAAAACGTACTGCTACAGTACTATTACTCAATAGTGCACAAAGATTTTCCCATGGTTTATTACAAGTCGACATAGTTGTCTTGCGGATAACAGAACATTAATAATAACTATTAACAAAAGGCAAATGTATCACTGCATTAATAGGGACAGAACAATTCACATCATAACGGCCTCAGGTCCACGTCTATTACTAGGGACAGAACGACCTTAGGTCTATATCAATGCCATTATTCAAGCATATCGATTAATTGAATCAAAGCACAACATCAATGGAATAGACCATTCACAAATCACAATACATAAATCATAATCATATGAAGTAAGTGAAACATATTGTTACACTACTATTACTCACAGTGATCGGCTCCACGTAGTAATAGGACGATGTCCTCATCTTGACCTACAAGTACAGTGCACAACACATAATATGAGATTATACTCGATCCTTTACTTATTCTCTTTGATCATTTAATCAATTAGCCATGGTGGTACCAAGTTCATTATTCCTTAATAAGTTATAATTCATGTCTCGGAAAACAGGAGAAATCGATGGGAAATGGTTTAGGTGAAGAAATGATACAAAACTGGTTGACAGAAAGTAAATAGTCATCACTAATTTGGGCATAACTATTTCTGTATTTATAATTTAAGAGTGAGACCACCACCATTGAAAACTAGACTTCCGGGGCTTGATTTTAGGCTCAAGAATCACTCAAAACGGAGTCCGGAGGCAAAAGATATGCTTATTCAAAATTGGCTGAACAGAACCATCTCCCGCACGTGCGGGAAATAAAGCCGAACGTGTGGCCTTGGGCAGTTTGCAGTCCGAAAATGGCTGTAAAATTGGAACTTCTCATTTTCAAAATCAAAGCTCAATTTCATGTAAATCAAAGCCCAAAACCCTTTAATACATGATAAATTTCACATTATTAATCTCCATCAAACATCATAATCTCAAAATATTACTCAATTCCCTATTACAAGAACACGAGCATAATATAGCCATAGTTGGGGTTTAAAGTTCACATCTTTCATATCAATCCTTGATTTCATGTAATTGATACTTTAAACATAAGGATTCAAGATAGATGATCATACCTTAGTTCAATCTTTGTCATTCTCTTAGCTTTCTTCAATGTCTCCCAAGTTTCCCATGGGTAATCTTCTTTTTCTTTCTTCAATTCCCTTCAAGCATCTTCAAAACCACCATGGATATTGAGGAGCTTGTCTCTCTTCTCTCTCTCCTTTTCATGATTTCCCCTTTCCCTCCTTTAGATATTTTTGGGTTCCAAGAGATGATCTTAACTCATGCCTCTCATATACATATACATTAAATATACACACATATAAGTTTAACATAATAGGGAGAGCTAAACGCGGCCTTACGAATCGCATTAAATCAAATTCCAATTAAACTATCCAAATGACTCTAAAAATTGTGCTGATCATAAATATGTCCCCTGTTCTGGTTTCTGAAGCCTCTAAGGCCTTCAATTTGCAGTACCAAGTTAATCACCCAAACGTGCATTAACGAATCAGACAAATTAGATTTCCAATTAATTTTTCCAAATAGTTCTAAAAATTTCCATTAACACACCCAAATACTCAATTGTGATTTCTAAACCCGTAAAGATCAGTAATTTTAATTTTAAAGCCGTGGCTCAACTCCTCAATTTGAATGGATATCATTAAATTAAAATGCATTAATACGGATTTTGGGGTCCTTACATGTGAGGGTGAAGACGGGGGGGCTGGTGTGCAGGTCCTGGTTGGAGGCTGTGGCTGGCCTCTACTGCTGGACCAACATTGACATCGACATCGACATCGACATCGAGCAGTGGTGCCGTAGGTCTAACCGCCCCCTTCACCTCGTCGACTTCGCTGTCAAGAAGCTCGTTCGTCGCAGCAAATGTACCTTCACCCGCCTCTCTACTTACAAGCTCGGCGACTCTACCTTCTCTTTCATCGCCAACTGGTATACATATTCACACTCACTCGCAAACCCACTTTCATTTTGTTTTAACATAATAATATGAGCAGTTAAGCAACAACGCGTTGCTTTTTATACAAGAAAAGAGATGAATGTGAGTTTGATTTTTTTTTAAAATTTTTTTTGTGGGTGGGGGATGGTGATGCATTTGCTAATTTGATTGTTTTAATGTTGGAGTTGCCCTCAATGTGATTGTTTTGCCCTGTATTCTCCGTTCATTGTTTAGAAATCAAAATTTGATATAATAGATTCAGTGCGCCATCTTTTGTATGACTCGTGAAAAAATCAAAATAAAACATAAAAAAAAATATAAATAAAAATTACACTTACACCTCCTGAAATTTGAAAAGAGAAAATTACAAACCCTTGTCATTGTAATTATTTAGACAAAATGAAAATATTAAACTCATGCATTTTCTCTTTTCTTTATTTGTTTTACTTGCTCTGTTTTTTTTTTCCCCTTTCCTTGGCTTAATTTTTATTTTATTTTATTTTATTTCAATGTAATTTCTTCTATTTTTTTACTGGGAGTTGTTGTCTTTTATATAACCAAAGGGGGTTTGTGAAATGAGACTATTAATTGCAAGGTTAGAAATGTAATTTTCAAAAAGTGAGGAGTGAGATTTAATTGGACCAAATCTCAGGGAGTGTCAATGTAATTTACCCAAAAAAAAAAAGGATTGAAAAAGCCCTTGTTACATGTGTGATTTTGTTTTTGCTTTTCTTTGACATATACACTGATTTTTTTGCTTAGTTTGGTTTGTGAGATATAATTGTTTCTATAGTCAGAAACAAATATGAAAGGCGATTGGCAATTTTTTTATGATTGTTGTTGTTGTGAAGTAATCTTGCTTCACCTATAGCTTGTTTTTTCCACCGGCCTAAGAGTAGGCATGTGAAGTCTACAATGAAGCTTGTCCAAAACTGAAGGCTGCAGAACAAGTTTGTCAACAATAGCTGCGATTCACGCCTCAGCCGTAGTTGCATTTGTTGTATTCACATTGTTAGTTTTATCTATATATAGTTATATGTTTTGTGGATTTAAACAGAGTGGGAGAAACAAAGAAGAGAGTGTTCTGTGTTTGTTGTTCAGAATTTATTTGTGAGTGAAATAAATATCAGTTTGGTTCAGATTTTAAGCTTCTCTTTGTGAATCATTAACAGTGGTTTGCACCCCACTCCCACCAACAGTTGTGTGGTTTGTGAGATATAATTGTTTCAACCTTCATTTCTTCCTGAAGTGTTTTTTTTTTTTTTATTGTTTGGAGAGCGTATAAACATGTATTTTGATAAGCTGGATTCACAACCTATCAAAGGTATCCTATATATTCTTAATTTTCATAGCCACCATGGCAATTATTTTAAGGGGGACAAATCTCTTGGGACACAACTGTTTTGGCATATTAGGAACAAATGGGAAATGAACAAATTTTGTTAAGCTTTGAATGCTTTTTCTTTCAATTAAACTTTATATAGTTTGCTTGCTCAGATCTTCTCTTTATTTCCGCTTTCCATTTTACAGTTTTGATGGAGGTGTCATTGAGTACCTATACATCTTTTCATGTGTTGGAAAAAAGTTTAATTCATATTACTTTGGTGTCTGAAACGGTAGTACAAAGATCTTAGAACTTTTCATCTTTTCATGGTTCTCTCTGGCAAGAAATTAGATGATCAAGATAATTTTATAATGTCGACACCAAATATGAATAACATCGATAAACATGGATGTATTTGCCGGGGGAAAAATCTTTAGGAGGTGATAGATTTAAACATTGATTGTGTAAACTCACATTTAGGATTCATATAATCTAGTTTTTGCACAATGATTATAATCATGGGTGGAGCTACAGTACCAATTGTGGTGTCAAGGGACAACACTCTCTTGAATTTCTTTTTAAGCAAATGTAAAAATTTACCCAAAATGTTTGGGATTTACAAATTGAACCCAATGAAATTATAGCACATCCAATTCTTGACTACTGCTTCATTTAATCTGATTCCAAATTTAAATAAAAAATTTACTTTGATATGAACTACTTCAATTTGTCATCAAATTTTTAACAATTTTTTTAAAAAAATTGCCTCTTGTCCCAAATTTTCATTTTCATCAAATTTGCTGAAAAAAAAGTTCATCTCCATTGTTTTATCTATTTAAATTTTAATCAAATTGAAATTCGATAAAAAATTTGATAAATTCTTAATTTGATGAAAAAAAAAAATTCTCCCCGTAATTTGATAAACATTTGATGAAATGATTTTTTTATTTTTTTATGTTTTGAATAGACATTTGATAAAATGATTGAAGATAGATTTTGAGCATTTTATCATCAAATTTAAATTTCATGAAAAAATGATAAAAGATTGGAGATGCACTTCAAGAAACAATAAAGAATTGTTATTCCGATTCTACCAATGACAACTACAACTATGAAAAATCTTTCCTTGCGATGCAATTTATGAAGAATTAAATGTGTAATTTTTTCCCCTTAAAGTTAGAGTGATGGTTGATGAATTATTATGTGGATAGATATATGGAGAAAAATGTGTTTTGAAAAAACTAAAAATCCCCTAGATATTGATTTGTGATTATGTATCAATTTTAAGCAGTAAATAACAATCTCAATCAAATAGTTAAGACAAATCGACACAACGATTTTACGTGGAAAAACCACAATTGGAGCGCCTCCAATTGTGATAAATTAAAAAAAAAAATCACGGGCAAAAACCACAAAACAATCTACTAAAAAGACATAAAGGAATTACACAAGTATACTCTCAATTACCTAACAAATCCATGCCCAAATCGAACCGACCCCTATGTGCCTCTTCCAACCCCGTCTTCACCTCAGAATTGTCTTGTACAACGTTGAATCCACAAGGCCGATGTCAAATCTATGATAATGAGCCACTCGAGAATCCACCAAAGCTTCTAGTCCAAATTTTTTGGAATCCACCGAAGAACAACTCTCTCTTTTGTGAATAAAACAAAACAAACAAACAAACAAACAAACCCTTTTATATAATCCACTCAATTCATGATATAAATTCTCACAGATATCAAAGGAAACAAGTAAAGAAGCTCTAGATAAAAACCCTAATACCAAGAAAAAGATCTGGAAGCCGTAAACCTAAAAACGGACTGAAACACATATTTATAGAAAAAAGGGCTACGATCTCCGCTCGAGCTCAAGACAACCCATTGTGACAACCACTTCCCGCAAGCCCAAGTATTCAAACCCGGTAGCTTTGATACCAAGTTGTAACGCTCCAAAATAATTTGACATGAACTACCCACATTAATTAACATTTACTCAACAATGACAATAATCGTTCCATCTTTACATAATTAATAATGAGTTTATATAAAAGTTTCACATGCGGATACATTCAACGATAAAAGAACACATGAATTATATAGCATGTGAATCATCTAGTCTCAAAACAATAAAATGCCCTTATGGGCTTACATTTTCCAAGGCAAGAGCCCGGTTACACAAAATGGTCTCTCGGACCCATACATGTTTAGCCCTTGGCTTTACAAAATTTACAACAAAAAATAAAGAGCTATTTACCCTTCACAAAGATATCCACTCCCTCAGTTCGGCGGAATCACCACATCTTTACCTGCACCAAAGTCCCATAGGGGTGAGCATAAAACCCAGTAGAGAATTCTCACAAAGTATATACAGTTATGCAAACTCTTCAATGTAAAATGCAATGCCATACTTTAAAAAAAAAAAAAAAAAAAAAAAAAAATTCCATCTCATGCTCTTCTTATAGATTTCATTGCTCAATAAAAGTTTGCAATCTCAACATATTTCAAAGCTTCCAATTTCAATAAGTAGGGTCGGTAAATATGACACTGGTAATCCCTAGGCTGGTGTCTACAAAAAGACTATACAAGTACTACCAAACTGTCATTTTTACCGGTATTAACCGGAAGGCTTGGCACCTATCCGCGCGGGTTTCTGGTCTTTCACCATGGACACTTAGGCCAACTTATCAAGTTCAACTACACCCCCTAACTGGACTTACCAACGTATTTTTATACGTTATTTTTATACCTTGTCTTTTCATAAATAAGTGCTTGTACTCCTTGAGCCATTGATAAAATTACAACTACAATCTCAGTCCAAAACAACCGTTGCTTGGGGTTCAGGAGATGAGGGCCAAGGTACATTACAACTACAATCTCAGACATTACCATATAAACAATCTGCTCTAAATGTCTGGAGTCCCAAAAAAGCCTAATTTTAAACTTGAAATTCTCCAATGAAAAATGCAAATCCTAATTTATCCAAAAAAAATCTCAATGTCGATGATGGAAGGGAGAGGTGCGATGATATTTTGAGGCTTTTGTCTTCTTCCTTCTTACTACAACTCTCGCGGTGGCCTTCGTCTTCTTGGCCTCTTCCGCGGTGCTCTTTGCGTCTCTCTCTTCTTTGCCTCCTTCATAGTGCTAATATTGAATGCAGAGTGTGTGTGTGTGTTTCGGACTATTGGACCAGATCAATTTTATGCCCAAACAAAACCTTTAAAAAAAAAAAATCAGAAAAACGGTTTTAGAAAAGCCGAATTATAAAACAGCTTTCGTAAAGTCGTATTCTAAAATGGCTTTAGCAACACCGTTTTATGTTATAAAATTAATTTTGGAAAACAATATTTATGTTGAAAATATAAATTAGGAAAAAAAAATATTACTAAAAAACAGTTTTATGAAAACTATTTTTTATTAAGTTAAAATTAATTACACTTTAAATAAAAACAATTTTTGTAAAGTCGGTTTTGAAAATTTTATTGATTTTTTATTAAAAAAAACAACTTTAGTAAAACCGTTTTACTCTATAGCGAGAATAAAGTGAAAAATAAGAATGCCATATGTAGCGGAATTGAAAAAAACAAAAAAGAAAAAAAGATAGCTTTCCTACAAAAGCAAAAGGAAAACCACCCCTTCAAATGGTTTGTCTGTCTGGCTTCATTTGATATCTAGAGAGATGAGAAGTAAAAAGAAGAAGGTGGGATGTGGAGGTGGAGAGGAGGGGAGATGGGAGGGGCTGAACCCAGAGGTGCTGGCTCAGATATTCGTGAGGATAGAGGCAGATGAGAGGGTGAAGACGGGGGGGCTGGTGTGCAGGTCCTGGTTGGAGGCTGTGGCTGGCCCCTACTGCTGGACCGACATCGACATCGACATCGAGCAGTGGTGCCGTAGGTCTAACCGCCCCCTTCACCTCGTCGACTCCGCTGTTAGGAAGCTCGTTCGTCGCAGCAAATGCACCTTCACCCGCCTCTCTGCTTACAAGCTCGGCGACTCTGCCTTCTCCTTCATCGCCAACTGGTACACATATTCACACTCACTCGCAAACCCACTTTCATTTTGTTTTAACATAATAATATGAGCATTTAAGCAACAACGCGTTGCTTTTTATGCAAGAAAAGAGATGAATGTGAGTTTGATTTTTTTTTAAAATTTTTTTTGTGGGTGGGGGATGGTGATGCATTTGCTAATTTGATTGTTTTAATGTTAGAGGAGTTGCCCCCAATGTGGTTGATTTTCCCTGTATTCTCCATTCATTGTTTAGAAATCAAAATTTGATATAATAGATTCAGTGTGCCATCTTTTGTATGACTCGTGAAAAAATCAAAATTAAACATAAAAAAAAATAAAAATTAAAAAAAAAAAGGTAGATTACACTTACACCTCCTGAAGTTTGAATTTAATACGTATCATCACGACAGTTAGAAAATTACATAGACCCCTGTCATTGTAATTATTTAGACAAAATGAAAATATTAAACTTATGCACTCTCTCTTTTCTTTATTTGTTTTACTTGCTCTGTTTTTTTTTCCCCCTTTCCTTTGCTTAATTTTTTTTTTTTTTTTCAATGTAATTTCTTCTATTTTTTTACCAGGAGTTGTTGTCTTTTATATAACCAAAGGGGTTTGTGAAATGAGATTATTAATTGCAAGGTTAGCATTGTAATTTTTAAAAAGTGAGGAGTGAGATTTAATTGGGCCAAATCTCAGGGAGTGTTGATGTAATTTAGCCAAAAAAAAAGGATCGAAAAAGCCCTTGTTACATATGTGTGATTTTGTTTTTGCTTTTCTTTGACATATACACTGATTTTTTTGCTTAGTTTGGTTTGTGAGATATAATTGTTTC
Organism: Camellia granthamiana; assembly: GCA_036172215.1. Taxonomy (NCBI): domain Eukaryota; kingdom Viridiplantae; phylum Streptophyta; class Magnoliopsida; order Ericales; family Theaceae; genus Camellia; species Camellia granthamiana. The sequence goes on from CM069908.1 coordinate 64,623,928, forward strand.
TATAGTGAGAAACAAATATGAAAGGCGATTGGCAATTTTCTTATGATTGTTGTGTGGCCCTGAGAATCTTAGTTCATTATCAAAGCTTAGACCTTTTTTTTTTTATTATCTAAGTTTATGTATAATGGAATGTGTTTGGAGTTTGCTTTGCTGTGTTAATCAGTAACGGTACAATTATGTTGGTTTGGATGCTCGCTTTGACAATAGAATGATCACTACTCGCGAGTAAACAAATAGTTTGATGGGAAGAAACCAAGTCCGGAAAGTGATGATGAAAGTACATTAGACCAGTTCCAATTAAGTGTTCCTTTTTATTGGTCTGAGGATCGTTGCTTCAATTCATGTACCTTGTTTTGATTGAAATGTAGGAATATGAATTACAGACAAGAAGTCAGCATGATTTATGTTTGATTTGTTACTTTAATGAATGTAAGTATGTCTGTTTGTTATGTTTCTCTCCATTTATTTTGGGATTTTTCCAGTTGATACATCTAATTAATCTATACATACACATGGACAAACACATTTTATTTTTAAAGAGAAGATAATTTTAGGTTTGATTTGATGACAGTTTTGGATCTGCATTTGTTGGGATCTATGTGAAATCAAACACCCTATATATTTGTTTCAATTTTAAATTCAACTGCTTTGAATGCTTTGAATGCTGCAGAGTTAACTAAAATGTGGTTAATTTGCACTTTATATTTTGTTATTGGCTTGACTTATAACTTATACATTTTGGTATTTTCAATAAGCCGCCATGTGTGTGCATGCACAACTTTCACACTTGCTTGTTGTCTGTTTGTGTGTTTTCTTGATACTTCTATTATTTACGTGTACTGAGATTTCTCTTCCTATTTGGGGCTGTTGATTTTTCTGTAAAAAATTAAAAAATTAAAAGAAAAATCTCTTATAAGCAAAATTTTCTTTTGGTCTGGTTAGAAAAAAGGAAAGAACCATCTTTGTTTCAACGTTTCCTTTGTTGGTAGAAAAAAAAAGCTTCATAATCATGTATGCATGTATATTTTGATAATAAGAAACAAAGTGGAGGATGTGGTGAATGAATTTTAAACCAGTTCCAGCTACATGTTCATTTATGTCTGGCCTGAGAATTTCGTGCTGTATGAACATTGTTTTGATCGTAATAAAGAAATATGCATTCAAGAAAAGATGGCAGTACAGTTTATTTTAGTTTGTTAATTTGATGAATGTCACTCTGTTCCAATGGTAATGGTGCAGAATGGAAAGATTTTCTGCTCTTTTTTGGTTTTAATGTTATTTTTTTTTTATAAATATATGAATATGCCACTCATTTCTATACAGAAGTTTTGGTGGGGATTGAGAGAAAATTCAAGTAGCCTTGGAGAATCTTTCAAACCTTTTATAAATATGAATTGGTACGTGACTTATGACACTCCAGTTTATATACCTATTTTACATTCTAGTATTACATGTGATGCTTGAGAGTTAGATTGGCTGATTCATTTCTACTCAATTGGAATGAGTTGGTTTTCTTTTATAAGGATGATACCATTGTGGTTCACAATCCATTTCACCCAAAATATGTAGCATAGCTCGAGTTACATCCTTCAGTTGCAGGAGCTCTTTGGTATTACACTAACGAGATATAACCAGTTAATTTTTAAAGCAGTGTTCAGTGGCACTGCCCTATTGTCTTCAGTGATTTTTGCATTTATAACTATGACAAAATAAAGAAGTAAAACATAAAACCAAGCCTCCGTGTGTATGGTTCTTTTCTTTTTCTTTTTCCATTACATGTATAATTGACATCATTGCATATACAGGCTGTTAAATATTTTGGGATAAAATAGGACAATGACTTCTTGATCTTTGAAGATCAATATTCTTATTTGCTTTCTGAAAATTCTCCAAGGGAAATTATTACGTCAAAACTATCACAAAGTGGATGTTCTTGTGACATCCATGTGTTTAACATTGTTATTCCATGAGTTAATGTGTTGGCGATTGCCATCCTCACATGTTTGGTGATACAACAGTATATCAAACCGACGTGATATTTTTTTCCCTCTTCCTTGAACTTGTAGCGAGAGATATCTCAAGGTCCTGCAAATTCCTATGAGCGAGGTCACTGATAAGATGGTTGAGAAGCATGCTGGGTCACTTGTGAATATCACTGTCTTGGAAATTAGCTATTGTTTGAAGATCACATGCAAAGGCCTTACATATTTTGGAAAGAAGTGCAAGTCCCTCAATCACTTGAAACGGAACATGCCCCCACCAGAATGGGAAAATCCCAAACAAGTGGTGACTCTTAAGATTGATGATTACGAGCCAATGATCATAGCTGATTCGATGACAGGCCTCCTTCATCTTCAACTTGGTTTTGGCGTTTTGGTGACCATGGGCTTGATGCTATCCTTACCAAGTGCAAGGAACTTACCCATCTTGACATTCAAGGTTGTTGGAATGTGGAGATGGAGGGTGAACTTAAAGACAAGTGTGAGCGACTTGCATTGTTCAACAGCCCTTGGCTTCATGATTATGAGTATGAAGGAATTTTGGAAACTGATGGCAGTGGAGCTGATACTAGTGATCAATCATCTTCCTTAGACTCGGATTAGTTTTTGGTTCTTTCATGCTCTAGTTTTTGACTTTTCGCATTGTAAATGCATACATGATGAGATTGCGTATATTGGTATACAGTGCATATAGTATAGGAATCTTAGTCACTTCTTTCTGATGAGATAAAGAAACTATAAGAATTGGTGGATATAATTATATCATTATAGGAAGATGGAGCTGGGAACTGGCTATCTACAGTTAGCCTTTTTGTATTTTGACTTGAGCATTATATGTTTGTGTACATGATGGAAAATGGTTTGCTTTCTTGTTCATTTTGTACGTTCCTTTCTTGGAGTGTTTCTTGGGCACTTAAGTATGTTCATGCTTGAATAGTTTGACTGCATTTTCAGAAAAAGCCAAATAAGTAACCATTTTTTCTTCTTAATATTTTTCCTTGTAACTTCCATAGAATCATTTAACTTTCAAAATCATATGTATGGCCTTCCTATATAGAGTCAATTCATGTTACAAATGTTATGCATTAGATGTCAGTTGTATCAGTTCTTATTACAGGATCTAAAGTTGCAAGTCAGGTAAATTGTTGTTCGACAATTAGAACTCTTTTTTTTTTTTTTTTTTTTGACAATTCATTGATGCGAAAATGTTTTGGAATACTCAATACCAATGTTTTTATGTTAGAATGATCAACTACTGTCTCAATGTTTGGCCTACCACGAATCCATTATTGACTCTATTCATCTCATCTGATTGACATTCCTATTAGATGTGGTTCAGCTCTGTAAGCTGCAGGAAAGCATACCTCAAAGGTGTTGCTGTAATTACACTTGATTGAGTTAAGTAATGCATGTTATTTCAACATCTAGCAATGTTGGCGCTAGGAGATTTATCAGAGATGTTTCACCTTAAACGGGCACTAACTTAGATTTGTACTGGCACCAGCACAATGAAAAAACACTTGCTTTCAAGTTATCTCCATAGAGATGCCTCAAAATTATGTTGACTACTACAACAATGTTAATGGAGCTTGAATTGTAAGTTTCATATTCAACCAACAAACAACATTTCAAGACCAAGCTGTTGGCCTGGTGGATGAGGAGCTCCCTTACCAAGCGTGATGCCTGGGTTCGATTCTTACTACAGTGAACTAATATTTTTTCATGATATGGATTATCATTATATGTTGTACAGAGGAAACGCCTATCATATGGTCTAGTTCCATAGGAAGATTCTACCACTGCCAGTTATCCATGTCTGTATTTGTGTTTGTGTTCGTGTCCATGTGTCTTAGCCTACAACCTTTCAACCAACTACAACAATGGATTTTCTAGGAATATCCCCAACCTTGTCCTTAATACACAAATTACATTGGGTATTCTACTCTCATCCTTACCCCAAGAATAATAAATATATAAAATTATATATTCTGCATGTGTCACCTTTGTATTGTAACCTTTTTTTGAAAATTTTTATGTTAGCGTATCCATGTTCGTGTTTGTGTTTCATTTCTTAGCCTACAACCTTTCAACCAACTTCAACAATGGATTTTCTAGGAATATGCCCAACCTTGTCCATAATACACAAATTACAATGGGTATTCTACGCTCATCCTTACCCCAAGAATACTGTAACTTGATACAAGCAATTGTGAAAGAGTATAGCTAGATACAATCCTATATATGTGAGTCAGAATTTTATCTACAATCAAGCTTAACCAATATGGATTAAGGTTATGGCTCATACACTCTTAGAGCATATCAACAACACACACATTTGTAACTACAGAAGCTCAATCTACGGCATGCAAAAATGCTAGCTCAATATTTCAAAAAATTCTTTTATCCTCTACACAATCTATATGTCTCTGTCATCATCAGCTATGAATTAACAACTTTCTTAAATGATAAGCATGAACAGATTTATGAACTTATCTGTGAGACCATGAAATATCCTCTCACATGGATTGTTGGTGAGATTCAACGAAGACAGCTCCATGAACCTGCAAGAGATAAATCTGGTTGATGCCACCCAACCAGGGTTACCGGATGGGGACACTCCGATGATGAAGTTAGAATCCATGAATCAAGAATAGTAAAGTGTATTTGTACGCTGTGTGGAGCAGAAAAGAGATCATACCTGTATGTTATGAGGTCCCCTCCTTTTATAGACGGGCGTAGGCCTGTAGACACTCCATTTTTGACCGTCCTTAAGACTTGGAGGTCATCATTTGAACATGCAATGATTATCTATGTTCGTGTTCGTCTTGAGTTCTCGGAGGTTTCGGCAGCCCGCCTTGCCTCAAGAGCTTTCGACTTATTTGTTTTATGCTTGGTTGTGGACCAAGCACTTAGGTTTTTGCCTCTGAGGGTAGGAAATGGCTTGTTGGCCACCCCCACACCTCACCGGCCTTGGCATGTTGCCACCGGGCCTATTTTATTGCTACCAGCCAAAAGTGTTGGCCGGTCGGCAATGTTCTTGGTCGACCGGCCATTATTTTGGTCGATCGGTCACTTTTTCTGGCCGAGACCTTTTCTTGCCTTTTTCAGGCATTATGCATGCCAGCTGTGCCAGCTGGTAAGCACAGACCCTGCCCTCCATACACGTGTATAGAGGATTTGCACCATTTTTTTAGCTTCTTGAGGAAGCTTGAACCTTTTGAACCCTTGTTTTATCTTCTTGAGGAAGCTTGAACCTTTTGAACCATTGTTTTAGCTTCTTGAGAAAGCTTGAACCTTTGCCCTAGCTTCTCCAAGAAGCTTGAACCCTCTTGTTTCTCTATAACAGAGGGCCCCCCCTCTCCTTTAGAGGGGTTGAAAAATTTGTCTAAGGCACAAGAGATATATCTCTCTATATCTCTATATTTTAGGTTCAAAAAGGTCTTGTTCTTGGCTTATTGCATACTACCTCTTAGCCTAACATCTCCAACACCAATCTAAGCTTCTTGGAGGGTCTTGAGAGGTCCTAAGGAGTTGCATTTCTGGTCCAGAAGCTGCTGGAGTTCTTGAGCTTCAAGAGTAACACACTATTCCCCCTTTTAAGCTTTATTTTGCTCTATCTTTTAGCCATACTTGCAAGCATATTTGAGCTTTGGTGTAAACTAAAAAAAGTCTTATTTTGAGGCCCTTAACATGTTTGTTTAGATCATTTTTCTGTTGGGGGTCATCTATCCCCTTGCATGCTTGTTTTTGCCTTGTTTTGAGCCATGCCTTAAGGCCATTGTTTTGATCTTTGCTTGGCCTTCCCACCACTGAAATCCAGTGGAATTTCAGTGGTGGTTTTATGGTTTTGAGGGCCAAAATCAGAGAGGGGTGACCCTCTCTCTTTTGGCCTTGTTTGTTGGCATTTTTGGCCTTACAAAGGAGCTCTTATTTGCATGCTTCCAAGCCTTGGTTCAGGCCCTTTTTAGTGACTTTTAGGACCTACCTAGACTCTATCTAGGGCTGGTTTGGTCACCTTGCATTTGCCTCTTGCATGTGTAGAATAATCCCTTGCATAGCCTATCAAAGGAGCATGTCATTCTTGCATGTGTTGGTCAGTTTTCAGTGGGTTTTTGGGCATTATTTGGCATGTCATACCTCTTACTTTTTCTGGTTTAGTGGCCTCTTGATTGCCTTATATGCTTGTAGTGCAAATCATCTTTACTAGCTTACATTGCATGTTGTTTTGGCCCTCTATTCCAGCACCTTTTGGCCACACTCCAAACATGTTTTGTTCATATTTTGGGCTGCCTTAGCTCTGTTTTCAAGCCTCTTGGTCGATTGGTGCTTGCCATGCATGGTTGTAGTGTAATAGTCTTGCTTACCTTTGAGTTTTGAAGCCTATTGCATGCTTATATTGAGGTGTTTGCATGTTTTAGTATCATTGTGTATGATATTTCAGAACTTATTCATTCGCCATATTCCTATGTTTATCACTCTTTAAGTGCATTTGAGAGTTGTGCTTGTATACCTCGTATGTGAGGCATTGCATGAGCTTCATTTTAGTGCATATCAAGCCATCATTTTAGCTCATTTTGCCACTGTTTTGGACCTGCATAAGGTCTGTTAGAAGTTGGTTTAGTCATTTGAGCATTGCTTTGCATACCTCTAGTGTAATGTGCTTCACTAGTTTCGGTACTTGAGCCTTCCAACGTGCATTGTGTGAGTCGTTTGTATGATTCGGAGCCTTTTTGTATGCCATTTTAGAGCTGGAATATGTGTCATTGTATGCCATATTTCATCCTTGCCATGCTCTTGGAGAGTTGCATCTTGTGCCCTTGGCTTGGAGCCTTTGCATTGTGCATGCTTATGTGTGTCTTGTTGCTTTGATTTCATCATCCATTGGCCACTGATTTGGGCATGCTTGTGAGCTATCCATGTTAGTTTAAGTCCATTTTTTCATGTTGTTGCATGCTTGTCTTGCATGTTGTTACATGCTTGCCCCATTTTGCATGTTGTTGCATGCTACACATGTCCACATGTTTAGGTTGCATGTCTATTGTATATTACATGCTTGCATGCTTGTGTTGCTTTGTTAAGTTCATCATGCACGTGTTACATTGGTCTAGGTATACTTGCCTTTGCATGTTGTTACATGTTAGTTCTATTGCATGTTGTTGCATGCCAAGTCCATTGTCCATTGCATGCTTGCTTGCTTGCATGCTTAGATAGCATTGCATTATGTGTGCATCCCTTGCCTCTTGATCAATCATGATAGAGGTTGGGGTCCCTTATGTGTTATGTGCATTTCATTTAACATTAAGTTGCACACTTGGCTCCTTTGGTCATCATGCATTGAAATACGTGATTGATGGTCCGAGGGTCGAGAACCAAACTCCCTTAAGTTCATGACATGATAGAGAGGGTGGTTGTGCACACATTGCTTTGAAAATGCATTGCCATGCTCTGTCTGTCCTCTGTTGCAGCAAAAACAGGATTCTGCAGGAAGAGATGGCCGGTCGGCCATCTTCAGTGCCGGTCGGCTAAACATTTGTGGCCGAGAGCCCCATTTTTGGTCGATGACCAGTTCCCCTTGGCCGGTGACCATTCCTCTTGGCTGATGGCCTCTCACAATGTACAGGAAATGATTCTGGAGCATCACAAAGACTTGTGTAGTCTTCAGAGGAACAGAGCAGTGCAAACAGAGGCAACATGCAGCATGGCAATGGATTTCCGAGCGGAGCCGAGCATGCATGCATTTGTCCTTCTTCCCGAGGCCCCTTTACTGCTTTAGTAGCTTAATTAATTTGTTTAATTAGTTAAGTGTTGTGTAATAATTAATTAGCTAGTTAGTTAGTTAATTTGTCAATTTGTATTATTTATTCGGATCCTCCTCCGAGAGGGCAATGTTGTAATAAGTGTACGTGTGTGTGTGAATGTCTTCCAACCCCACGTCTTTCTCTCTTTTATTTACCAGCTTTTGATGGTTAGATTAGGGCATGTTTTAATTAGCATCCTTATGTTTGCATGCGTGCATCATTCATCTGTATTGCATGCACTGGGCTCGGCACATCATACTAACCGCATAGTATTTCAATTCCAACTTGAATACGTGTATCGAGTTGTTACATTTCACATGCCATTCTTAGATTAGCCGAGCTTATTCTAGTGACATTTTGTATGTGATGCATTAGCCATTCTTAACATAAACTAGGATCATGCATTGATTACTAACTAGTTTCTGTTTTGGCTCGGAGTACACTGTAAGTGTTTTGCTTTAGCATCCTTGCATGTGTGTGAGTGATTGCCATGATGGCATGCTTGCCATGAGGCTATTTGCTTATGTGATATAACTGCCTGAATGCCTGTAGGTGAAGGTTGGATTGCTTGAATTGAAACAATTTATCAAATCCGCATTTTAGCCTACTTGTGAGTAGCAAACCTCAAACCAATTTCCAAACAAACGGATATGCAATGCTTTGTTCCAAATTAGGCGATCTAGTTTATACTTGTGTGTCGTGCGCATCATATAGTAATTCTAGGCTAATACATCGGAATAAGAATGCATGTGTTTTCAAAAATAAGATATCATGTTTAGTAATGGCCGATCTTTGATCGGGCGAGCGGGGGTGCTCATAGCTGACCTTCCCCAATCGTACCCAAGTTCCCGAGCCGAGGCAATTTTGATGATGACGGACATGTGGCCTTAGGCACGAGTCAGGGTTTCCTAAATTCCCCCAAAATAAAATATTTAGGTGGCGACTCTGTATCTGGCAAAGCAGTCCATGTTTGACACTTCTTTCTAAAAAATTAGTTTTCCAAAACGATTTGCCGGATTTGGACTCTTTGGTGAGTTATCAGTCTTGTATTGCACTTTGCGAGATTAGATTCAGAACTGTGACATTTGAGTTCGAATTGTAGTGAGCCCAAATGAACAGAACGGGGATCTCTCCTGGGACGTTCGGGGACATCTACAGGGCCAAATAAGCCCAATAGTTGGGCCCTTGGCAGGCCTTGTTTGGGTTAGCCCAGTAAGTTGATATATATTTTTTTCTGACTCCCACAATTGCCCCAAAACTTTCATTATTTTTGGTAGAAGGAATGAGAGTTTTATTGCCGAGTTATGCTGTTCAAATAGATGTTAGGTCCTTTGACAAAGAATACATTTGATAAATGAATAACATAAATGAATGAATGGCTGGATGAATGCATGTATGTATGAATGTATGTACAAATATATGTATATAGAGGAGAGAGGTGAGCTAAAGCCCAGTGAGTAATACTATCTCTATAAAGATCGGCCACGGTATTATAACCCTCGGGTAAGGGTGTAGGCCGCGGTATTATAACCCCGGGTAAGGGTGTAGTATACTATTGAGTGCAAAGATTGCTTCCAAATTTGGACTTTCGCGCCGAGCTAGAAATATTTCTACATGCCGAGCACGAAAATGATTGCCTGAACCAAATAAGACAGATTAAATAAGGTAGATATATCAGCCAAAAAATGGACCACGACATTATTACCCCCGGGTGAGGGTGTAGACCTGCGGTATTATAACCCCCGGGTAAGGGTGTAGACCTGCGGTATTATAACCCCCGGGTAAGGGTGTAGACCTGCGGTATTATAACCCTCGAGGAAGGGTGTAGGCTTTTGCTAACAGCGCTCTGTGCCGAGTGCGAAGATTGCGCTGTACTCGGAGACTTTTGCTGATTTTAAGTGGCAACCAAGTGCCAATATGGCAAGGACTTTGAATAATGTATCATGTACCGAATAAGGTGGACGTGTTAATCACCAATAATATTGCTCCGCTTGTATGGAATTGCCAAGTAGATATTGAGCAAACTATTTAATTGCCGAGTTGCTCGGTTTGCGTTTAGTCCAAGGTAGACTTGAATGACAGGTGTTAGTCGGAAGGAATGTAAATTCCCATTGCCCTATGTTACAAGGATGATTCGGCTTTGGTAAAATGACGGCACGCAAAATATGCAAACTGCCGACTGCCAAGTGTAATGTATTGCCTCAAAACGGGCGCTTGCTTCAAGTTGTGTGAAAAGGTGCGGGGAGTTTGTAACTCAAGTAAACGTTGTTGTAATGTTTGTACCAAGTTGGCCGAGTATGCATGCATATCAAAGGTGCCGAGATGATGATCGGCTGAATAAAGTTGCCGAATACTGTGGCCAATGTTGCTACATAGAGTTTTGACAATGCATAAAGTTGACAAATAATGTTGCTTAGCCGAATAAAGTTGATGCACGGCCGAATAATGATCATGCATAGTGTTGAATTAATAATGGTCGAATAATCTTGCCGGGTAGAGTTGATGCACTGCCGAGTAACTAGTGCCAAAACATCAGTGTCCGTTTACACTTGGGTCGTTGATTATGCTGATCGTTTGGTCGGCGACTTTTCTTAGCTTCGCGGTGTGTCGGCATTCCTTCAGAGTTAGATTTGCTAAGAACTTGGTTGGCAATGGTTGCCAATTTAGTGAAGTTGAGCTTCTTGTATAACGTATATTTGTTGCCAATTTAGTGAAGTTGAGTTTCTTGTCCAACGTATATTTGCTCCATTACTTTTGAATAAGATCTGTTATTCAGAAGGAATAAAATTGACTTGGGCCAAAATTGCCGAGTAGGCAGATAATGATTTGAAACGGATTACGTGCCCCTGTTCGGTGCCGTGGCGAAATCAGAATGAAGCCGAGACAAAGTAGGGTGCTTGGTGATATCGGAATCAAATCTGCAATTTATTTGTATTTTTATTTATTTAATATATATATATTTAGCTGAATTTGCAAATTTTGACTGTACGGATGGACCCAGAATGCGTCAAATAGCTGGAAAGGACTATTGGATCGCTGTGAGCAGACTCCTAATAGTGTAATTATAGCCAAAATGGATCTAACGGCTCAAATCAATAAGGTGTAATGCAACCGCGAAGCACATGATCATTTCTTTATATCTTGCTGGATCGTCTTCTCCACAAAAAGAACTCATTTTCTGGGCAAACTTTGAGCGGCCCGTACGGCTTCGTTTGAGCTCCGATTTTGACGCAGTTTGTTGAGTTGGACTCGTCTCAATGAGTACTTCACGTTGGTATGGGAAAAACTTGAGTTTGACAGCTTTGAAAATTTCAGTTGTCGGAAAATATGAGCTGTATCTCAATTTTCAGCATACTTTGGTTACTTCTGGACTTCTCGGGTTGGTGGATTTGGACTCTTTGAGCCGATATGAATCCTCTGGTATATTTGGGAGTTGATTTTGGCAAGTCGAGATGTTAGTTCTATGCCGAGATAGTAGCGCCGAGCAATATTGCACTTCCAAAAAATCAGGAGGTTTTTGCCGAATAGGTAGTTAAAGTAATAATTGTAATTGCTCCGAGAATGTCCGTTGTTGACGTAGGTGTGGCCGAGTAGTCTTGCCGAGTAAGTAATTAGCTGGATATGGTTACTCTACTGCCGAAAACTACCTGGCCCAAGAAATCGGCATTTGAAGTTTGGTGCCGAGTAAACTTTTTATATACTGAAATTTGCAAAATAATGTGACCGAATAAGGTTGCCGAAACCGAGTTAATATCCAGAGTTTACAATGTTAATATGCAGTGGATAATATGCCGATTGAAAAGCCGACTTGCAAAGTTAATAAGCAATGTTGCGTAGTGGTGAGCATGTTTCCACAATGTGAGTAACTCGGCAAACTTGTTGCGCTTAATGATTTAAGCAGGTGGTGATTGCCGAGAATGGAAGTGTTGCGGTCCGATCCTCTATTGCCAAGCTTTGATCAAAGTGGCCAAAGCCATTGCTAGAAATAGTTCTTGCATGATGACATGGCCGAGTGACATAGGTGAGCTCGCTGAAGAACCTTGGTGTGGTCGGAATGAGCTTCGATGTAAAGCATGCTCGGTGAAACATATTCTCAGCCTTTCACGAGTCCGTTTGGCAAGTTTGGAAATTGGTGGTGATCCGAAATAGTGAGCGAGCTACTTAGTATGTCGGTGAACACACTTGCCATATTTGTTGCTCTTTGTTACCGAATTAGTCACACTTTGTTGCCCCACTTTGGTTGTGCACTTGGTGAATCTAATTTGATCTTTTAGTGCCGAGTTGCGTTGTAATGATGGTGGGCAACTTGGGTGAGCTGTAATAATGCCGAGGATTGGAGGGATGCCGAGTGTCCTTGTATGAGCTATGGCACTGTCGAGCATCGCTGAGCAATTTTTTATTAGTTATGGTACTGCCGAATTGCACATGCATGGAGTCGAGCGCCGAATACTTCGTCATAGTGAAGAAATTGTTCTGTTGTCTAGTAATGTTGTACTCAAAGCAATGAGCTAGCGGGTATAGACAATGTTGCTCTGCTGAGATAGGCGGGTCGGCAATTATTCGGTTTACCGAAACAAATTGGATGGCGGAACACTTGGTCGGCTCGTTTGTTTAGTTTTGTCTTTGCCGAAAGTATTTGGTAACCTTCTGGCTTTTGCCGGGAATTATTCTATACTAAATTAATAATTACCCAAGTTCCAAGACTACTGGCTGTAAGTATTTGGGAAAACATATTAAATTAATAATTGTGATAAATATAGCAAGTTGAAATGAGCAAAAGTGTTATTGGCCACTATTGTGGTGCCGAATAAGAAAGTTTAATCCACTCCAAGTTATTGTGGTCCAATTCTAGTGAGAGAAAAAATTGAAGACCCAGCCTTGGATTCTACAGAAAGTTTTAGCATAGGTATACGTGCATACATGTTAAGGATCAACTTTAAGCTAAGTTTTGAGAGACAAAGAATAAATAAATAAATGGACAGACCCGCGTATGAATTTAGCCGAATAACTTTATTGAATTGCCGAAAAGATGTTTGCACCAAGAAAGGTGTGAAACCCATTTTTAGAGAGAGAAAACAGCTACTAACTTCATCTTGTTTTGACAACCTTTCTAAGCAATATTAATATTCAACAATGCTTTGATCAAATCTGTGATCATAAATAGATACATACATAGATGTGTATATATATACCTGAGCTTTAGCAAAAAAAAAAACATAATCAGAATGAAAGAAGCCAAAAACCCAGCTGTGGGCCGTATTACTTGGGATTGAGTTTGCTTTTGTAGAAAGTGCACTAACCTCAAAGCAACCAATATATGTTTACTTACAGCAGTATATTTGTTGTGTTCTTCGTTGATCTCATTCAGTCGTTCCCACAGACGGCGCCAATTGTGAGACCATGAAATATCCTCTTACCTGTATGTTATGAGGTCCCCTCCTTTTACAGACAGGGGTGGGCCGAATAAGCCCAATAGTTGGGCCCTTGGCAGGCCTTGTTTGGGTTAGCCCAGTAAGTTGATATATTTTTTTTTTCTGGCTCCCATATTATCATTTCCATATTTCAATCATTATGTTCGTTATGTTCTTAAAAATCTTCAGACTGCTAATTTCTCAAAGGGGGTGCTCATCATCTGGTACTCAATGTGTATGCCTAAATCAGAATGGCATTAAAGTAACATTACAGAAACTAATTAAATAAGTGAAAAATGGTAGCTCTGGCTCATATTTCAATCATCATACAAAGAAAAGAACATAATTCTTGGCGAAAATTAAAGAAGACAAAAATGGTAGCTCAGACAGTCACATTTCATGTTTCACCAAATTGAATCATCAGATTTCACCAAATCACATAATATATCATCACCAAATCACAACATATCAAAATCACATAGTATATCATCACCAAATCATAATATATCATCATCACAAATTTGGTATATCATGAAAATTTTCAAGATTTCTCCCACAAATTTCCATCATATAAGTAAAAATACATAGAAACATTAACCATCCCAGATAATTACTCCACCCTTTCAACATAAGCAAATCATCAAACACCATTAGAGCAGACAATCGAGGGCCTTATATTCGAATATTTCATAGGCATATATATATACATATTATAGAAGATGATAAGGAGTTGAAGAGAAACATAGACTCATGCAAGGAGTTGAAGAGAAACATAGAATAGTCGATGGCGAAAGGCGAACGACAAAGGGAGAATTTCGGTGGTCGTCAACGGTCAACAGTGGCACCTAGGTCAGTTGGCCAGTTCCGCTAGGTCACTCACCTGTTTCGTCATCCTACCATCTCTTCTTGTCTGTTTTTTTTTTTTTTGGTAAACGCGTGGTTTCACGCAGGTCTAGACAACTAGGCGAAAGACTAGAAGAAGCTCTGCCAACACATTCGGGCCATTCTTGGCCTCCAATTCGAGCTACATAGCGGAATTGGAAAAAAATAAAAAGAAAAAGGAGCAAATTACCACACAAAAAAAAAAAAAAAATCTTAAGGTTTCACGTGTTTTTTAAATTGAACTCTAGGGTCTCAATTTCATCAATTTAAACCCTGAATTTTATTATGTGTCACAATTTATGCCCTCCATCTATCTCTGTCTACTGAACTAACAGAGAACTTGTTTTTTTTTAACACATGTCGTTCTCTTGTTATTTCAAAATTAATTTAAAATAAAAGTTATTTTTACCATGAACATATTACAGAGGATCAAACCTCCTTATTTCTCAAACTTCACTTTCAACCATTCATTCTCTAACACTGCCCCTTTTCCCAACCGCTCCACCACCACCCCTAAATCCTTTCACAGCCATCGGAGAACACACTTCATCCCATGCCACCACTGCAACTTGCTGTATAAAACTATGGTAACCCCACCACCATCATAGTCCGAAACGACCCCACCAAGCACATCCATTCCTTTGCCAACATCGTTCCTTACTGAAATCGATCGTTCCTCATCATCAACTTTTCTAATATGAAAGCTTCAGTAGAGATCAAGAAAAGAGGTTCAAAGGCCTTGTCTTTGATCGCGAAGGTTAAAAGTAGTTCGCCATTCCCCCACTCTTGGATCCGAGCCCTCTCTCTCTCTTCCTCTCCCTTTCTCACTCCCCTCATCTATCTCTCTGTCTCTCCCTTTCCTCAACTCTTATCGTTCGAAGCAACACCACTGTCCTCCACTCTGCCATCTCCATATCAATTTCAGATCTGAGTGATAAAACCCTAGCATTCGCCATTTGAAGGTTGTTGTCGAAACCTTAGCCTCTGTAAGAAGGATGTGTTCTTCAGATCTCTCTGAACTTGGATCTGCACATTTCGAAGACAGGTCTTGATATTTCAAAAATGGATTTAGAGCTCTTTATTCTCTTTTCTTCTTGAGGTTGTGGTGATGATGATGATGATGATGATGATGATAATGGAGCTGTTTTTAATTTGTTCAAAAATATGTTTTGTATTTTTTTTATTTAAAGTTTGGTTTGGCTTGATATTGCAACAGATAAAAATATGTAAAATTTGTTCTTCTATTGATCAGATGATGATGATAATGATGATGAAATTAACGAAATCGATGAAATCAAAGATTTGGGGCATTTTATATAGGGCTAATAAAAAAGGGCATCATTTTGGGTAGGTTTTGGCTCCAAAAATGGCTTTCTCTGTTATTTCATAAAACAGATATGTTATATTATGACACAAAATAAATTCTAAGGCTTTAATTGTCAAAATTAAAAACTTAGGGTTTAAATTGCAAAACACGTAAAATCTTAAGGTTTTTTTTTTTTAATTTGCCAAAAAAAAATTTTAAAAAATAGATAGCTCTCCTACAAAAGCAGACGGAAAACCACCCCCTCAAATGGTCTGTCTGGCTTCGTTTCATATCTAGAGAGATGAGAAGTAACAAGAAGAAGGTGGGATGTGGAGGTGGAGGTGGAGAGGAGGGGAGATGGGAGGGGCTTAACCCAGAGGTGCTGGCTCAGATATTCGTGAGGATAGAGGCAGAGGAGAGGGTGAAGACGGTGGGTCTGGTGTGCAGGTCCTGGTTGGAGGCTGTGGCTGGCCCCTACTGCTGGACCGACATCGACATCGAGCAGTGGTGCCGCAGGTCTAACCGCCCCCCTCACCTCGTCGACTCGGCTGTCAGGAAGCTCGTCCGTCGCAGCAAATGCACCTTCACCCGCCTCTCTGCTTACAAGCTCGGCGACTCTGCCTTCTCCTTCATCGCCAACTGGTATGTATACATATACACACTCACTCGCAAACCCACTTTCATTTTGTTTTAACAAAATAATATGAGCATTTAAGCAACAACGCGTTGCTTTTTATACAAGAAAAGAGATGAATGTGAGTTTGATTTTTTTTTTTTAATTTTTTTTTGTGGGTGGGGGATGGTGATGCATTTGCTGCTTTGATTGTTTTAATGTTAGAGGAGTTGCCCCCAATGTGGTTGATTTGCCCTGTATTCTCCGTTCATTGTTTAGAAATCAAAATTTGATATAATAGATTCAGTGTGCCATCTTTTGTATGACTGTGAAAAAATCAAAATAAAACATTAAAAAAAAAAGGTAAATTACACTTATATCGCTTGAAATTTGAATTTAATACATATTACCCCTAACATTTGAAAAATTACACGCACCCTGTCATTGTAATTATTTAGACGGAATGAAAATATTGAACTTATGCCCTCTCTCTTTTCTTACTTTGTTTTACTTACTCTTTTTTTTCCCTTTCCTTTGCTTAATTTTTTTGTTTTCAATGTAATTTCTTCTATTTTTCTATTAGGAGTTGTTGCCTGTATATAAGCAGAGGGATTTGTGAAATGAGACTAATAATCACAGGGTTAGGAATGTAATTTCTAGAATGTCGGGGGGTGAGATGTAATTGGACCAAACCTCAGGGAGTATCAATGTAATTTACCCCAAAAAAAAAAAAAAAAAGATCAAAAAAGCCCTTGTTACATATGTGTGATTTTGTTTTTGCTTTTCTTTGACATATACACTGATTTTTTTGCTTAGTTTGGTTTGTGAGATATAATTGTTTCTATAGTGAGAAACAGATATGAAAGGCCATTGGCAATTTTCTTATGATTGTTGTGTGGCCCTGAGAATCTTAGTTCATTATTGAATCTTAAACCTTTTTATATCTAAGTTTATGTATAATGGAATGTGTTTGGAGTTTGCTTTGCTGTGTTAATCAGTAACGGTACAATTATGTTGGTTTGGATGCTCACTTTGACAATAGAATGATCGCTACTCGCGAATAAACAAATAGTTTGATGGGAAGAAACCAAGTCCGGAAAGTGATGATGAAAGTACATTAGACCAGTTCCAATTAAGTGTTCGTTTTTTATTGGTCCAAGGATCTTATGTTGCTTCAATTCATGCACCTTGTTTTGATTGAAATGTAGGAATATGAATTACAGACAAGAAGCCAGCATGATTTATGTTTGATTTGTTACTTTAATGAATGTAAGTATGTTTGTTATGTTTCTCTCCATTTATTTTGGGATTTTTCCAGTTGATACATCTAATTAATCTATACATACACATGGACAAACACATTTTATTTTTAAGGAGAAGATAATTTTAGGTTTGATTTGATGACAGTTTTGGATCTGCATTTGTTGGGATCTATGTGAAATCAAACACCCTATATATTTGTTTCAATTTTAAATTCAACTGCTTTGAATGCTTTGAATGCTGCAGAGTTAACTAAAATGTGGTTAATTTGCACTTTATATTTTGTTATTGGCTTGACTTAGAACTTATACATTTTGGTATTTTCAATAAGCCGCCATGTGTGTGCATGCACAACTTTCACACTTGCTTGTTGTCTGTTTGTGTGTTTTCTTGATACTTCTATTATTTACGTGTACTGAGATTTCTCTTCCTATTTGGGGCTGTTGATTTTTCTGTAAAAAATTAAAAAATTAAAAGAAAAATCGCTTATAAGCAAAATTTTCTTTTGGTCTGGTTAGAAAAAAGGAAAGAACCATCTTTGTTTCAATGTTTCCTTTGCTGGTAGAAAAAAAAGCTTCATATTCATGTATGCATGTATATTTTGATAATAAGAAACAAAGTGGAGGATGTGATGAATGAATTTTAAACCAGTTCCAGCTACATGTTCATTTATGTCTGGCCTGAGAATTTCGTGCTGTATGAACATTGTTTTGATCATAATAAAGAAATATGCATTCAAGAAAAGATGGCAGTACAGTTTATTTTAGTTTGTTAATTTGATGAATGTCACTCTGTTCCAATGGTAATGGTGCAGAATGGAAAGATTTTCTGTTCTTTTTTGGTTTTAATGTTATTTTTTTTATAAATATATGAATATGCCACTCATTTCTATACATAAGTTTTGGTGGGGATTGAGAGAAAATTCAAGTAGCCTTGGAGAATCTTTCAAACCTTTTATAAATATGAATTCGCATGTGACTTATGACACTCCAGTTTATATACCTATTTTACATTCTAGTATTACATGTGATGCTTGAGAGTTAGATTGGCTGATTCATTTCTACTCAATTGGAATGAGTTGGTTTTCTTTTATTAGGATGATACCATTGTGGTTCACAATCCATTTCACCCAAAATATGTAGCATAGCTCGAGTTACTTCCTTCAGTTGCAGGAGCTCTTTGGCATTAAACTAACGAGATATAACCAGTTAATTTTTAAAGCAATGTTCAGTGGCACTGCCCTATTGCCTTCTGTGATTTTTGCATTTATAACTATGACAAACTAAAGAAGTAAAACATATAACCAAGCCTCTGTGTGTATGGTTCTTTTCTTTTTCTTTTTCCATTACATGTATAATTGACATCATTGCATATACAGGCTGTTAAATATTTTGGGATAAAATAGGACAACGAGTTCTTGATCTTTGAAGATCAATATTCTTATTTGGTTTCTGAAAATGCTCCAAGGGAAATTATTACGTCAAAAACTATCACAAAGTTGATGTTCTTGTGACATCCATGTGTTTAACATTGTTATTCCATGAGTTAATGTGTTGACGATTGCCATCCTCACATGTTTGGTGATAGAACAGTATATCAAACCGACGTGATATTTTTTTCCCTTTTCCTTGAACTTGTAGCGCGAGATATCTCAAGGTCCTGCAAATTCCTATGAGCGAGGTCACTGATAAGATGGTTGAGAAGCATGCAGGGTCACTTGTGAATATCACTGTCTTAGACATTAGCTATTGTTTGAAGATCACATGCAAAGGCCTTGCATATTTTGGAAAGAAGTGCAAGTCCCTCATTCACTTGAAACGGAACATGCCCCCACCAGAATAGGCAAATCCCACACAAGTGGTGACTTCTAAGATTGATGATTCCGAGGCAATGATCATAGCTGATACGATGACAGGCCTCCGTCATCTTCAACTTGGTTTTGGGCGTTTTGGTGACCATGGGCTTGATGCTATCCTTACCAAGTGCAAGGAACTTACCCATCTTGACATTCAAGGTTGTTGGAATGTGGAGATGGAGGGTGAACTTGAAGACAAGCATAAGCGACTTGCAGTGTTCAAGAGCCCCTGGCTTGATGATTATGAGGATGAAGGATCTTCAGAAACTGATGGCAGTGGAGCTGATACTAGTGATCAATCATCTTCCTCAGACTCGGATTAGTTTTTGGTTCTTTCATGTTCTAGTTTTTGACTTTTCACACCGTACATGCATGCATGGTGAGATTGCGTATATTGGTATACAGTGCATATAGTATAGGAATCTTAGTCACTTCTTTCTGATGAGATACATCTTCAGGTTTGCTAAAGAAACTATAAGAATTGGTGGATATAATTATGTCATTATAGGAAGATGGAGCTGGGAACTGGCTATCTAAAGTTAGCCTTTTTATATTTTGACTTGAGCATTATATGTTTGTACATGATGGGAAATGGTTTGCTTTCTTGAAGTGTTTCTTGGGCACTTAAGTATGTTCATGCTTGAATAATTGGACTGCATTTCAGAAAAAGCCAAATAAGTAACCATTTTTTCTTCTTAATATTTTTCCTTGTAACTTCCATAGAATCATTTGACTTTCAAAATCATATGTATGGCCTTCCTATATAGAGTCAATTCATGTTACAAATGTTATGCATTAGATGCCAGTTGTATCAGTTCTTATTACAGGATCTAAAGGTGCAAGTCAGGTAAGTTGCTGTTCAACAAAGAGAACTCTTTTTTCTGTTTTTGACAATTCATTGATGCAAAAATGTTTTGGAATACTCAATACCAGTGTTTTTATGTCAGAATGATCAACTACTGTCTCTATGTTTGGCCTACCACGAATCCATTTTTGACTCTATTCATCTTATTGACGTTCCTATTAGATGTGGTTCAACCCTGCAAACTGCAGGAAAGCATACCTCAAAGGTGTTGAGAATTACACTTGATTGAGTTAATTAATGCATGTTATTTCAACATCTAGTAATGTTGGCTCTAGGAGATTTATCAGAGATGGTTCACCTTACACGGGCACTAACTTAGATTTGTACTGGCACCAGCGCAATGAAAAAACACTCGCTTTGAAGTTATCTCCATAGAGATGCCTCAAAATTATGTTGACCGCTACAACAATGTTAATGGAGCTTGAATTGTAAGTTTCATATTCAACCAACAAACAACATTTCAAGACCAAGGGTTGGCCTGGTGGATGAGGAGCTCCCTTACTAAGGGTGATGCCTGGGTTCGATTCTTACTACAGTGAACTAATATTTTTTAGTGATATGGATTATCATTAAATGTTGTACGGAGGAAACGCCTATCATATGGTCTGGTTCCATAGGAAAATTCTACCACTGCCACTGTTACTCTGTTTCACCAAACTAAACCAGTGGTACTGGAATTCAAACTGCTGCAACATCCTGGTGAACAAAGGCTGCTGTGACATGTATTAAGAAACTTGTCACAGGAACTCTGGTTTGCATAATCACTGCGGTAACTATTTGTGGGATCGCTTTCTGAACAAATTTCATTTTGTGCTATGACAAGAAAAAGAAAAATACTAATTTTGCTCTGCTTTAATGACTGGTCTATCAACCTTCTCGAGACTGAATGCTTCATTTTCTCTATATTTTCTCTTCTATTTTTTCTGGTTTTGGAAGTCATTGAATACCTTCATTTCTCTCAGTGTTCTGTGTTTTAAGTCCCAGAATTTCCATGGTTAGTACATTATGATACCCCAAATCTAGTAGTTAGTATGCAGCATATCTTCCTAAAGTGTTTTTTATTAATTTTTTATTTTTTATTATTAGTTGGCGAGAGTATAAATATGTATTTAGATAAGCTGGATTCAAAACCTATCAAAGGTATCCTATATATTCCCAATTTTCATAGCCTCCATGGTGATTATTTTAAGGACAAATCTCTTGGGACACAACTGTTTTGGCATTTTAGGAACAAATGGGAAATGAACAAATTTTGTTATGTTTTGAATGTTTTTTCTTTCAATTTAACTTTATATAGTTTGCTTGCTCAGATCTTCTCTTTATTTCCCCTTCCCATTTTACAGTTTTGATGGAGGTGTCATTGAGTACCTATACATCTTTTCATATGTTGGAAATAAGTTTAACTCAGATTACTTTGGTGTCTGAAAAGGTAGTACAAAGATCTTAGAAATTTCATCTTTTCATGGTTCTCTCAGGCAAGAAATTAGATTATTGATCAAGATAATTTTATAATGTCGACACCAAATATGAATACCATGGATAAGCATGGATGTATTTGCTAGGGGAAAAATCTTCAGGAGGTGATAGATTTAGAAATTGATTGTGTAAACTCACGTTTAGGATTTCATATAATCTAGTTCTTACACAATGAAAGAAATAAATCTCATCTATATTTCATCCAAATTGATTATAATCATGGGTGGAGCTATAGTATCAATAGTGGTGTAAAGGGACAACAGGGTGCCTCTATTTACACACCATCTTTGATCTCAAGGCACACCATTAATTGATTTTTTTTTATTACAATAATGACCTTACCTAAAATGACCAAAATGACCACAACTGAATACACACCTTAGTTGAATACACATCCAAACCCTAACCCTAGCCCTAACCCTCATCAACCCTAACCCCAAATCATTGTCACTACCGTCATTTCCATCACTGGCTCTGCTGTCGAAGTTTGAACCCTAACCTTAACCAATGTCGACTACCCCTTTCTTCCGCCGCCATCCTCTCTCCAACCACTCTCTTATTTCCCCCGCTACTTCTTCCTCCACAACCTCCTCTCCTTTGCATTGCAGCCCCTTCGTCATCAGCTCATCCTTTCGCCGTTGCCCCTTCCCTTTTGTCGTAGAACCCTCTCCAGCTCCCCTTCCCTCGTCTCAAAACCCTAGTGTCCACTATCGCCACTGCCACTGCCACTGCTACTGCCACCGCCACCTCTCAATCGCTCTCTCTCTCTCAATCGCTCTCTCTCTCTCTTTCTCTCTCTCTCTCCATCTCCCTCTCTCTCTCGTGATCTGTCTTTGTCTCTCTCTACAGTGGATGAAGGCTTGCGATGGAGGCAGAGATGGATCGTGATGGCAGATCTAGGCGACGAGGTTGATTACGACGGCAACGGTGGAGGTGAGGCTATTAGCAGTGACAAAAGGAGAGGAGGGTTGTTCACAGTGGTGGAAGTCATCGGTGGCTGGAGAAGAAAGTTGCAGTGGTGGTCGGAGGTTGGTGGTGGTGAGAGAGAAGGGCAGTGAAATGGTTGGCGTTGATAGTGGTTGCCGGTGATGGCTGTTGCTGCCGGTAGTAAGTGTCTAATAGTTATTTTTTATTTTTATTTTTTTTTGAATTTGTGGTATGTACCAAGTGATGTGGGACTAAGGACAAAAATGGAATGTTGTGGTGTGTGTCGAGAAAAATCATGTTATTTCAAATTATTAAAGGTGTGAACTGAGTAGTGGTGTGCCTTGAGACCAAATGTAGTGTGTAAATAGAGGCACCCGGGACACCACTCTCTTGAATTTCTTTTTTAAGAAAATGTAAAAATGTACCCAAAATGTTTGGGATTTTACAAATTGAACCCAATGAAATTATAGCATATCCAATTCTTGACTACTACGTCATTTAATTTGATTCCAAATTTAAATAAAAAATTTACTTTGATATGAACTACTTCAATTTGTCATCAAATTTTTTTTTTTTTTTTTTTCCTCCCCCTCGTCTCAAATTTTCATTTTCATCAAATTTGCTGAAAAAAATTCATCTCCATTGTTTTATTTATTTAAATTTTAAACAAATTGAAATTTAATGAAACATTTGATGGATTCTCAATTTGAAGGAAAAAAAAAAAATTATCTCTTTAATTTGATAAACATTTGATGAAATGATTTTTATTTTTTATTTTTTATGTTTTGAATAGACATTTGATAAAATGATTGAAGATAGTTTTTGAGCATTATAAAAAATTGGAGATGCACTTCAAGAAACAATAAAGAATTGTTATTCCCATTCTACCAATGACAACTACAACTACAACTGTGAAAAATCTTTCCTTGCAATGCAATTTATGAAGAATTATTAAATGAGTAATTTTTTTCCCTTAAATTTACCCAAAATTTTTTTTTTCCTTAAAGTTAGAGTGATTGTTGATGAAATTATTATGTGGATAGATATATGGAGAAAAAATGTCTTATAGTGATTTCAAAAATAGAAACTTACCGTGAACAATTATATAAGAGTAGATTTTGTTGAAGCAATAGTATTAATGTCTCAATTTTTGTTTTTTTATGTAATTTAACAAGTTTTAAATTACACTTGCCGATGTGATTGAAAATATATAAAATAACAATATATTATTTAAAGTTGATTTTGACTAAGTTATATAGAGCCTAAATACGACATTATACTATTGATGATACTTATTAAATGAACTCACTAAATTCAAATCCTGGGCTACGCCACTGATTATAATACATTTATATCATTTGCACTCCAGACCAGCTCAATGATTATAACATCTTTGCATTGGCCAGTGAAGCTCATCTAAAGGAGGCGCCATTTTGATCCCAATTTGGTAATGAGCATTCTGAATCAAAGCTGAGATCCTTCAAGTCTCTGTTTGATTTTAACGGACCTGGACGACGTTTCAAGCATGGAGATCTCTGTTGAAAGCCACCGAGATTGACAGAAGATATAGGAGAGAGCTTATGCTTATAAGGAGAATTGGTGTCAGAATAAGCATCTAAATTTACACCCCTTAGCCTTGGTGAGCTCATTGACCGTGCTTTCGCCTTGGCAGATTCAGTGGCAGCCATGTAAGTTGGAACAACAGGAGAGCTTGCAAAATCATTGTCATCTCCAACAGAGAGTTGTTTCTTATGAACAAATGATCTTTTTGGAGCAGATATTGGAGGATCCAACTCCTCTTTGTAATATTGTTTCTGGGAATTTCTTGGTTTGAATTGTCCTCCGTGTTGCTCCCTGATTCTTGCATTTGAAGGGAAAACCATGTCTGAATTTTTAGACAATTGCGTGTCCACCCATTGTTCTAACCAGTATCTCCATCTTCCATTGACCTTGTTGTGTTCTGATTCTGTGGACCTCTGAATTTTTTTGCTTTCCTGAGTAAATAACTAAGTAGGAGAAACTAAATGTGAAATGACAAAAAAAATAAAGCTACCAAACTTACTCGCTGACTCAACGAGTATTCCTTTATCCTTTCTCTCTTGATAGCAGCCTCTCTCTTGCTTAAGAACATGCCATTTGCTTCATCTTTTGACAGTATGCTATCGTCCCACCTTCTCTGACTGTTTGAATCAATCTGCAAATTCAGATATTCTGCTTTCTATTAAATTAAGACTACAAAATAGAAGAATGAAACATTAATAAATTTTAAAACCATTTGTTTTTTCAAAATGTTATGATGGAACCAAAAGCTTAAGAAAAGAGGATTGAAGGCAAAGAGCTGCAGTGAAATTTGTATTCTGACTGTCTGTTTATAGGGGTAATGTAACTGTACACAATCCCAAATGGGGTGTGTGTGAAATGCCAAGTTACAACTCATTGTGATCCTAGTTATGAAATAAGTGGCCTAAACACCACTTTCGCCAAGAAATTCTAAAACGGGTTGAAATAGATCAAATACCAAAAACTGGGTAGAATCTAGCGAGTTTGCCAACGGGTTTTAGACACAATTCGGATTGAATTCAAGACATGCACATGCATGCCTACAACACAGAATAACTTGATGTAGGCAAAGAAGCCAGAAGAAGCTAACTAGCTAGCTGGGGTAGCACCAAAACATGAAAAAGGAAAGAAACCAAAAATGATGCATTCATTATTATTACTATTTGGTTTTTGCACTGACCTTGATTAGGTTGTCTTTGAAATTAAAACCCTGCAACTCTTTGTTCTCATGAAAAGTATTCCAAGTCCCTTCCACCATTTGAAGTTTGTTTGCAGAGACCTGTGACTGGAAACTTACAATGGACTGCAAGCACTTAAGAGTGGTGATAGCTTGGCGCCTCACTGCACGTCCTCTAATAATCGCTTGAAGCCTCACTAATCCCTTCAATGCTCGTAAAGCTTTTCTTGCCTGCAAATACATCACGCCTACATTAATGCGACACGAGGCAAAAATAAATTAAATAAGTTTTTCAATTGAAATAGAGAAGTAGTGTTATTTAGAAATTGAATGGTTTCAATCCACAAAATAGTACATAAAAATAAAATAAAAAGACGGCAGAACAATACAAAAATATGCATGGTTTTTCAATACGTCTACGCTACAAAGGAGAGGAGAAAAAATAAGAATTATGGAGCTCGGAATTATGGAAGCTCTGGACGTCCGGTGGGACTTTCTAGAGCCTATGGCTCTGGAAGCTCTGGAGCCTATGGCTCTAGAAGCTCTGGACGGCCGGTGGGACTTTCTAGAGCCTATGGCTCTGGAAGCTCTGGAGCCTATGGCTCTAGAAGCTCCGGACGTTCGATGGGACTTTCCAGAGCCATAGGCTCTGTTTGGTAAAGCTCTAGAAAGTTAGTTCCAAAGCTTCATTTGAACATAATGTTTGTTTAGGATTTTCAAAAATTAATTCCACACTGACTTCTGAAAACGCGGTCGGAAGCGGGAAAAATTTGGATTACCGGTCGTCCCACCGGATGTCCGGCCGGTTGACTGGGACAGTGCAATTTTTATTTTATTATTTTTTTTTTTGCAATTAACACGTGTTAATTTTTATATATTCAATAAAAAATATTTTCCGAATTTTTAAATTTTTTTTATGAGTTTTAATAGAATTTTGAGTTGTGTGTTTGGTTATGAGTTATAAGTTTTTGTATCAAATATCATATGTCACATCAAAAATTCCTAACTCAATTCAAAACTCTTTTCAAAACTCTTTCACTAAACAAATTTTCTACACTCAAATCATAATTCCAAAGCTCACAAAATCAAAAGACAACTCTATTCTCAAATCATATTTAGAAAACTCTACCAAAAGTAACCTATATTTTTACTAGTTAATCCAGGGGAGAGCTTATCCAAGGACTGTATATCCCACCCTTTCCCTAGGGACTGTTAATCTAATCTCCAATTTTTCAACCAAACAACAGATTACTCAATATGGTGGACATGGAATCCAATCCCCCATTCCAATTCCTTCAAACAAACACCCCCTAAATACTTCCACAACTTCAGACTAGGGACCAGACAGGTATGGATGCCTTAACCCTGCCTTGGTTTTTTTTTTTTTTTTTAAAAATCTCAATTAAATCTAAGTGTACAGTAAAGTATTTATCACAACAAGAAGGATTTGAACAAACAAACTCACAAGATAACCCCGAAAGGCAGTTTGAATTTTGGTGGCAGCAAGATCTGGAATCCCACTCTGACATTGTTGAATTGATTGAGGTGCATTGGCTTGACTGTTAATGCCTGAAACTGAAAATTCTTCAATCTCAGCGAGCCGAACAACCTCAGCGGCAACCTGTGCAGCTGCAAAAGCAACTTTAGCAGTAGCAGCCACAACAGTTGCAGCATGCGTGCTCTGCTCTTCCTCTTCCTCTGCTTTACTCAGTGGGCTTTCACTTGACAGTGACACTGGAGTTGGTGCTGGTGCTGGTGCTGGTGCTGAAACTGAGGCCAATCTTTTCTTCTTCATCCTTCCCAATCCCCATCTCCTTCTCTTCTCCTACAAACACCCATTTACATTATAAACTAGTACAATTAATTGATCAAAGAATCAAAAATATATATATACCTTTTCTGGTTTTGAATGTGTCTCTGCAATGAAGAACCTCTTTAGTAGACTGAAGCAGCTCTTCTTTGCCATGTGTAGGACCACTACTTCAGGTGATCAAATGTCAATAAAACTTTAAAGAGAAAAATGGGTTTTCATAATTGGTACCTAAACAATATGGAAAGAACAAAATGGTGACTTCAAAAGAGTAATTCAATCGCCAAATTTGAATAAAAACAATAATCACCCCATAAAAAAGCTTTTTGGAAACTGGGGTACTACTTTTATCGAATTCAGGAAAAAAGTAGCCTTTTTAACATCAGAAAACCATTGTTTATAGCATCACATTCAATAAATGGTGGATCGAAAAACTTTTCATCACAGTTTGGATTGAAAAGCAGTTTTTTATTATTTTTTTCTTCTCAAAGAACTGAATTCTCTAACACTCACAAAATGGTTCGTCAGATGCAAAATGGGTTTATGTTTTTTCACATGTTCAATAATTCATGAATGATTCTCATCTTTTTCATTATTTGAAAAATCTGCTCAGCACGTGGACGTTCCAA
The DNA here is from genome assembly GCA_036172215.1 of Camellia granthamiana. Lineage (NCBI taxonomy): Eukaryota > Viridiplantae > Streptophyta > Magnoliopsida > Ericales > Theaceae > Camellia > Camellia granthamiana. The sequence goes on from CM069908.1 coordinate 64,651,497, forward strand.
ATTTTTTAGATGAATATACATTTTTATAATTAGAAAGTATATGAGTTATTATTATTATTATTATTATTGTAATTGATAAGCCCATGAATCAGTTAAAATTTAGACAGAAACATAAGAAAATTCTCATAATTAATATTGATTACAAGCTCTAATTTGCATCCAAAAAAACAACAACAAAACTAACCCGGAGATGAGTCAGCTAATTATTTTATCACACGTTTGTTTGGGATTTTAGTATCCATTAATTTGAAAATAGCGTTGAATTGTCTGGTTCATTAAAATGAGATTAAATGAAATAATATTCCATTAAAATATTCGTTTTATATTTGGTTAATTAAACAAATTATAAAAAATACATTGTAAATAGAATTATCATTCATCATGGATTGATCATTTTATAGAGAAGCCTATGCAGGCACATTGGGCCCACCAAATTTGAACAAACTTTATGGCCCCAATTAAGGATTGGGCATTGTCTCGTATTATTTCAGATTTATCAAAACTCCATTAATACTAACCTAATTTATTTATTTTTCATATTGTCGTTCGTGTTATTTTCAATTTGCATCTTATTATGAGTCTAATGAATTACAATTCTCTTTAGGTTATATCAAAACTTTCATTCTTAATGAAAAATACCAAGTATATGACGAGATTAAAAAATTTCCCACGAGTCGTCTAAAAAATTCTCACGGATACCCCAACTAATTTTAGGGAGATTCTATTTACATTCAACAACTATTAAGTACATCCAATTTCTCAGTACACTCTGTTCAATTATTTAGAGTTATAATTTACTCTTAATACACAATATTTTTTTTTCAAATTACCCTTCAAGGTACACCTAAATAATAAACAAATTAAAAAACTCAAATTATTTGAAAAACCTTTCAAAAACTTTCCTCTTATTCAGATACAAGGAACACTACATCGGCGAAGGTGACACCAGGGAAGGAGAATGGTGAAAGAGGATGATGAAGGAGAACTAGAGGGTAAACTTTATGTTCAAACTTGAAAATTGAGAACTTCGTATTCACATTCACATTTACATTCATCGTGCTTGAAGCTTAAACTTTGCGTCGACCACCGACAACAATTGTCCACCGAAGCTCGCTCACGCCATAGGATGAATCAGGTTATTTATGCAAATTTGAAATTGAACAAACGAAAATAGATTGAGAAGTTAAACTTTAAATTGAAAAATTAGGGTCTGAATTTTCAATGCCGAACAATATTATTTGGTTTGAACTTTCAAATTCGAACATGTTGACTTTGTTCGGATCTGAAAGTCCGAACAACAATAATTTTTACATATAAAAAAATCAAGAATTGTATTTTGATATTTATGTGAATACATACCTCATATTTGATGGGTTGTTTCTAAAACAGTTTTTATTATTATTCTCATCCATTATTTGATTTTATTCAAACTTTTTTCCTATTCGCAATAATAAAAAACAATGATGTTGATGATAATAGTGAGTTTTGATGGGGTAGTTTAGAGTTTTAGAGTGAGGAAGAAGAAGAAGAGAAAACAATGAAATTTGGGGAAGAAGATAAAGAATACATATAAGTGATTAGGGTGTACATGAGAAAAAAAAATATTTTAGGATTTAATATGTATTGTCTTTATTAGTAAATTTATATTAAGAGTATAATAGATACTAAAATTTTAAAATTTTAATTAGGTATACTTAATGACTTTTTAGGTGCAAAGAGAATCATCCCTAATTTTAGTTCTCACAATCTAAACGGAAGGCCCAATAAATTATGAATGCTTAATTAGTAATTTTGCATATAAAAATATGATATAATTAATATTTAACTAATATTTTGTTATAATTCATTCAATTTTTATTTTGTACTATTATAAATTCATATTTTATTTAATGTTTATATTTTTACTTTTTTCATACATTGGGTGAACCAGTTTTTTTAAATTTATTTTTTGTAATCTAGATTTTGTTAAATCATAAAGCAACATGATGTCTTTATCTTTTTTATCAAAAAAGCTAGGGTTCTAGAATTTTGGGACTCAAAATGTACCCAGAAATGGGTTGTGTGTTGGAGATTGAATTGATAAAATGTAGAGTCCACATATAAAATGAATATAAGTCATTGACGTAAACTTCTGGATAATTTCTGAGTTTTTATGTTTGGATCTGTGGCATTATTGATTTTTTTTGCTTATTGTAATGATTTCTTCATGTTTTAATATATGTAAATATAAATTTATTTAGGTCTCGTTTATCAATTATATATTTTTTTTTCGAAAAGTCAAAAAATCACTATAAGTTGTCACATCACTCTTTCTATTTTTTTGTAGATCTTTCGAAAAATTTAAAAAGTTACTAAAATAACATGTTGTCAAACGAAACCTTAATATATGATTTTAGTGATTATGTATGTAAGTAGAATTTGTGTGACTATTAACAAATATAAATTTTAAAAAAAAAATTATAAGTGCAGCTCCAACTATTCTAGTCATTTTATAAGATAAAAAGTACAAATTTTATTTTAGCTAGTCACTTTACTTTGTAATTATTTCAATTTTACTCTTTATTCAAACTAATTTATGATTGATATATCACCGTTAGACATGAAAGAAAATAAAATAAAAGGTTCCTTGAGTTTGAAAGACCCTTTAATGGCTTTCTAAATGTAAAGAGCAAAAAAAAAAAAAAAAAATGTTAGAGATTTTAAATGTTTTATTAATAATTCTATCAAATATCTCACATGAATATAGGACTCATATCACATGGGTCTCACACTCATGTGAGATATTTGATAGAAATATTAGTAAAATATTTGAAATACCTAACATTTACTCAGCAAAAAAAAGAGTTAAATAAACTTAACATTTACAGAGCCCGGTGAAGCAGTTTAAAGTTAAATTAGCTAGCTATTTTACCTAACGAGTCTCAATTTAAAAAATTCGCCTAGAGTCTTCAATAACTCAAGGTCGGCTCTAAGTTTATGATATGATCATTCTTTTTTATTTCATGTCATCTCCTTCTAATAAATCAAATAGAATATTATAAAGTCAATATACCTTACTTAAGTAAATAGATTATTTTATAATTATTATTAACTCAATATGAATATAAAAAAAATATCTTTATTATGTGTGTTAATCATATTTTTTATAATTATAAAATTTTTTATAATTTTTTTAATGTATATATTCACCCTCATTAACATAAAATCTTGAATCTATCCTTGTAAATTCATTTTTGATGCTATAGTAAGATTGTCAAACACAACTATAAACTATGTACCTGCAACCTTTCTTTTCTTGGTTGATTACGGGGAAGAGAGAAATAGATGAGTGATGCATTATTGAAGTATGTGGGAGGGGTGAAAGTCCGAATGTGCAACAGATCAGAGAATTTTAAGAAGATACAAAGCAGCCTTAGGTTGAAAGATAGGAAGGACAGCTGTTGAGGGCCCCTAGTCTTGTCATTGCACAAATCTCATTTTCTTTAAAGGGACAGTTCCATTTTCCCATCTCTCTCCCTTAAAGTGAAGGGAAGTACTCTGATCAATCATAGACAATTATTTTGCATTATTCTCTGATTTCAGTAATGTTATTTAACTAAAGGAAATTGCTTTAGAGCTCTAAAAATGTAGCTCTAAATTGGCATTAAATTGTCTTTTTCTTTCCTTTGTTTTGTCTTTTTTTGCTTTTTATTTTTTTTATTTTTTTTAAGGGGTTGCCAGCTCAATAGAGCTGCTATTAGAGCAGCTCTACTAGAGCTCTCAATCAGTGCCGTTAACTAAAAGTAAAAAGAAATGAGTGCAGACCATAAGTACCTTAGTTAGGGTGTTTGAGATTTGATTGTGGTTAGGAAATTTTCAAACCATCATCCGTCCGTTGAATTGGTAGACTAAAAAAAATCAATCTGCATTCGTCTGTCGGATTGACGGATGCGGATTGAACGGATTGGCAGATAGATGCGAATCAGTTTGGTAGTTTAAATTTTTATAAATTTTGAACATAATATAATAATTTGTCACCATTTTGTTTTTGGATATCAATCTAACTCAACATAATCAAAAGATTATCAAGTAAATTGTCAAATACCAATAGTAAATACATACAAGAAAACCATGTATTATTAAAACTATTTCATTACTTTTTTTTATTCAAAAACCATTTAGTTTGATTTTTAAAAAATGACAAAATTAAGCTTTATATTTTCTGCACAAAAATACCAAATATCAATACTTGCCATTTGATAAAAGGAGTTTCAAATTAAAAACAAATTGAAAACACAACAGAATATCTAAATTCTTTTTCAATTAAAAACATAAATAGAATATCTAAACAAATTGAAAACATAAAATCTTACAAATTATTAAGGGTGTCACAGTTTAGCGGTTTGGTTGCGGTCAAAGGAACCTCAAATTCGTCATCCGTCCAAAACTAGGCAGAATGCAACCAATCAATCTGCAACCGTCCGCTTGTCATCACGCATCCGTCCAAAATGCAATGGATCGGTTCGATTCGATTGGTTTAGGCAGATCGGAATATTCACTGAGCATTCCTAACCTTAATTATGGTATTTGTAATATTTGATTATGAATTATTATTGTATTAGTTATGACATTATTTTGGTATCCAAGAACTCTTTGGTTATACTTTATGTAATGGTTGGTTATAACTCAAATTTTTTTATTATTATTTTTTTTTTTTGGTTATGACTACCATAAAATAGAGTTATGACATTTATAATAATCAAATTCACAAATGTCATAACTTGCATATGGTGCACACTTTTTTGCATTACCCAAATTTAAATGATAGTTGATGTATGGCTAATGGGTCATTTTAGAATACACACTTTCAAAAAGATATGTATGCAAGTTATTATATTTGTAATCACTACAAGAAATTACACTTTTGCTGACTAAAAAAATTTTGATCGCAAAAAAAAATGACATTTGCCGACTAAAAAAAATTTCGTAGCTAAAAGTTCATACTATTACTGACTAAAGTAATTTTGTTGCAAAAAGTTATTTTTTGCGACTAATTTAAAATATTAGTCGCCAAAAATATAGGTGAGAGGATGAAAAACTGGGTGGGAGAGTAAAATCTTTTAGCGACTAATAAAATTTAGTCGCATATATCAAAACGACGTTGTTTTGATATCTAAATGCACAGAGAGACAAGTGCCGACCAACACTGTTGTAGGGGATAACTAAACTAATTCAAACCCATGTATTGAAAAAAAAAAAAAAAAAAAATGCGACTCTTCCATCACACCTTAGTCGCGCCAATCACCTTGCCTCACCATCAACGTTGTCGTCCGTCATTCTAGCGTCTCCACCGTATTTGTCTTTGCCTCACCACTGTCATCTAGGTTTTTTTTTTTTCAACCTTGTGTCTTTTTATGTTTATATCTCTCTGTCTCACTTTTTCTCTTTGATTTCTCTTACTCCTCTTTCTCATACTCTTCTTGTTCTACAATGTCTCACCCACCACGGCCCTCACGATCGCGATTTTTCAGAGCATCTTCAACTCTTCCTAAAAACAATTTGAGGTATAAATCCTCTCTCTCACTCTCTCTCACTCTCACTCACTCAGTCTTTGTCTGTCTCTCCCTCTCCCTCTCAATGTTTCTGTTGATATTTGCTGCATTATGTCTAAGTCATAATAGCACTTGACATGTACAGCTTGAATGTTTAGTGAAGGTGTAGATAAGCTAAATCAAGCAATATATTTGGTTGTCCAAATTCTTAAGCATATTTGACAGAAGCTTCTATCAAATCTACACTCCAATTGTTACTCTCATTGTTTTTGCCAGTTATGAAACTTGCTATAACTAATTGGTTGAACAATTACGAAACTATGCTGGATTTTTGCTTTAATTGGATTGGCAAGCTGCTAGGATATGTCGATAATAGGATTTCAATCTGTTGTCTGTGAAGTCCCCCAATCTGTGATGTTCCCTTGGAGTATTTTATTTATTCTCTTTCTTTAAGTATCCCCTTTTATATTAGGAAATATACTTGATGAGAATCAACAACTTGGCTAAGCTTTTGTATTTTAGTTGTGAACTACAAGCGGATTTGGGAAAAATTTTGAAAAATTTTTCTTGGTTGCTTGACAATTCACTGTTTGATAGAAGGGAAGGGAAGAAAAAATAGAAGGCTTGCGTAGAAGAAAGAAAAAAGATGACAAATTGAGTCCTTTGTTTGGTACTATTTCTCATCAAACATGAGTTTAAAAGCGGAATAGCCAAGATAAATGAGAAGAGGAAGTCCAAGATAAAAAATAAAAAATAAAAAGAAAAAGAAAAGAAGCTACCCAACAAGTTGCTTGTGCTTGTCATAATTTTGGTTATTGTTTTCCCTGTATTTAATCCAGTGATATTTCCCCCCGCCCCCCAAATAATTTTTGTTATTAACCTAAATTTGTAAATCTTTTGGCATGTGATTTGTCATTTTTTTTGCAATAAATTGTATGATAATTATTATTATGCATATTTTCTTCGTATTTAAATTAAAATGAACAATCTAATGGTGTTGGTTTCTGTCATTTTGATGCTTAGAAAATTGCGACTGCATGTAGCACACTCTATCTATGTTTTCTAGAATTCCTCATTTGGAAGTATTTGGGGGCATGCACCAAGAGCTTGATAATTTTTCATGAATTGCAGGTGAAATTAATGGTGGAGTAATGACTTAAACAAAATGGGAAAAACTTTTGTGATAAGTATGATTTGGATGGTGTTAGGTGGATCCTTATGTTCAAAACATTGGAAATCTCTATTATATTTTAAATGTTTGGAAAAGAAATTCAATCTTTTTAAAAAGAGTACTGTCTTGAAAGTTGGTGATGGCAAAACTTTTTTTAGTGTTGAGAAGATCATTGGGTTGGCCAAAAATATTAAGGTTAACAATTTTGATTTCACAAAGTTAATATAGTTTTGAAACCTAACTCAAATAATTTTTTCATGCATTTTTTAATTACCAATTAGAGCTACTTGCTCATGTAATTTTACTCTACTTGTGCAATTAGTTGTTGACTTCTCTATCCTCTTTTATTCCTTTTATTGAATTGGAAATTGTTGGTATGAATTCACTTTATGAACCGACAAATAGATTGACATACAAAATTCAACTATGGTATCTGCATTTTTTTTTTTAATTATCAAGCATCACCTTATGATGCATCTACATTGGTTGAACATACCCATGATTTACACTTATGCATAATTCTTAGGAAATAATAGTTGCCTTTTGTAACATTCTCCTCCTAACATACAGCTCACTGATATTTACAAATTGTAGTCTTCTCTATAATCCCAACCTTATATTTTGTAGTTTCTAACACTTTCTCTAATATTTTGTAGATTAATTACTGTTATGGTTGTCTTTAACCTTTCAAATGGCCCAAATAGAAAATGGGTTGGATGACAATAAAAAATAGATTAAGCACTAGGGAGTATCAAGAAGGGGTGAATTCATTTATTGAATTTGCAATGAGAATTGTAGGCTTTGAGGATAAGATTTGGTGTCCATGTATCGATTGCTTGAATGAAAAAATACATACGATCCACGTTGTTAGGATTCATTTGATTCGAAGAGGGATATCTCTTTCTTACAAGACTTAGGTGCACCATGGGAAACTTGTTCTCGTGGCTTAACCTGTTATACCGAATGAAGGTCACCATGACATATATAGTGAAATTGTAGGGGATGATTAGGATAACAGGGATGATTTGTCTACTATGTTGGAAGAGGTTTGCAGGGATTTTGCAATAGATGATGAAGGGGACGAATTGCCTACTAGTTTTGAGAGTGTGGATGGGTGAAACTTTGATAAGTTATTTGAAAATGCTCAACGTAAACTATACCCGGACTGCACAAGGTTCATTGTGTTGTCATTTGTTATTGAGATGCTTCATATTATGGTCTGTAACAAGTGGAGCAACAACTCATTTGATATGGTTATGAAAGTTTTCAAGGCCACTCTACCCGAGTGTGATGAAACTGTTCCATGGACCATATATGCCAAAAAATTCTTACGTGACTTGGGTTTGGGCTACGTTCCCATTCATGCATGTAGGTATGACTGTGCACTATTTTGGAAAAAGGATGCAAATCTTGATAATTGCCCCAAATATAAAGAGCCTAGATACAAGTTGGACAACGGAAAGGGTAAGGAGATCTCTTATAAGATATTGAGGTACTTTTCGTTGACATTGAGATTAAAGAGATTGTATGTCCAAGAAAACCGCTACAGATATGAGATGGCACAAGGTGAAACGTGTGGATGATAGAATATTGAGGCATCTGGCTGATGCTGAGGCATGAAAAGAGTTTGGTCAGCAACATCCTATATTCGCCATGGATCTATGAAATGTAAGGCTAGGGCTCGCTACCGATGGTTTCAATCCATTTAGAAATATGAGCACATTATACAGTATACGGCTCGTTATCCTAATGCCTTACAACCTCCCACCATGGAAATGTATGAAAGAGCCTTTCTCCATGATGTCATTACTTATTCTTGGACGATCGACACCTAGAAGAGATATAGATGTTTACTTACGGCCATTAATTAATGAGTTGAAGGAGTTATGGAGGGATGGGGTGCAAACTTATGATGCCAAAAATGAACAATCATTTAGAATGCATGCTGCAGTGATGTGGACCATCAACGACTTCCCTGCATATGGTAACATGTCCGAGTGGACTTTGGCTTGTCCCACTTGTGACAAGGACACATCAACACAAAGGTTAACAAGTGAGATGGGGTACATGGGTGCTTGTCATTACTTGCCTGAGAACCACAAATAGCAAAGGAGCAAGTTGTTTAATAGACAAAGTGAGGTCAGGTGCAAACCTTTGGAGTTATCAGGGGAGCAAATATTAGAGCAAATGGAGACTGGGACATACAAGTCATTCAAAAAACATCCAAATAACAGGAAAAGACAAAGGGACAAAAATCCAGTGTTGAATTGGACAAAGAGAAGCATTATGTTTGAGTTGCCTTACTGGAAGACGTTTAAGCTTCGACACAACCTTAATGTCATACACATAGAAAAGAACATTTGTGACACTTTGATGGGGACATTATTAAATGTAGATGGGAAGAACAAGGACACAGAAAAAGCACGGATTGATTTGGCAAATTTAAAAATTTGGAAGGAGTTACACCTATAGAGGCATGGAGATGGGTCATTTGTGAAGCCTCCAGCTATGTGCACATTATCCACGAAAGAAAGACAAGGCTTTTGTGCTTTTTTGAAATCAATCAAGTATCCTGATGGTTATGCAGCAAACATCTCCAATTGCGTGAATACCGACAGTGGCAAAATCTCAAGCCTCAAAAGTCATGATTGTCATGTGTTTGTACAACGACTACTTCCGGTTAGGATGTGCGAGTATCTTAACAATGAAATTAGTATGACTCTTTTTGAGTTAGGAAATTTCTTCCAACAATTGTGTTCAAAGATGTTGAAGGTGACAGATTTAGAGAAGCTAGAGGATCAAATCATACTTGTCTTGCAAGCTTGAGAAGATTTTTCTTCCAACTTTCTTTGATGTCATGGTTCATTTGGTTGTTTATTTGCCGCACGAGACTATTTTTGAAGGGCCAGTGCAATGTCGATGGATGTACCCAATTGAACAGTAACTATTTATGCTCTTGCCATATCACGGTCATCAACCTTTAATGGTAGTCCATATTGTTGTATAGTATGGACATAATAAAATTTTTTCCTCTTATAGGCTACTTGGAATTCTAAAAGGATTTGTTGCAAATAAAGCTCATCTTGAAGGTTCAATTGCGAAGGTGTACATTTCCAAAGAGTGTACAACTTTCTGCTCGATGTATCTTGATGGAATTGAAACAGTGTTTAATTGAAAAGAAAGGAATGATGACGGTGGTGACCACGGCTTAGGGTTAGTCATCTTCTCTCAAAATGTTCGTCCATTTGGACTAATCAGTAGGGCACCAGATGTGTTTGTCCACGAATGAGAGATGGCTCACTGGTTTGTCTTATACAATAGCTTTGAAGTGGAACAATATCTAGAGTACGTTTTCACACTAGAAAAAATTTAAAGAGCAAATTTATGTTTTTTCTAGTTATTCGTAACTAAATCTTTTTTAGAGCAAATTGAAAGAGCAAATTTAATGTTGATTATCAGAAATATCGTAACTAAATCTTTTTTAGACATACCCAAAATAATAATAATAATAATAATAATGAGTTATAACTAAACACAACATAAAGTATAAAAAAATATTTTTTTATCATAATTAAAATAATTAATTATAATAGGTTATAGCCAACATGACAATAACTCATAACTAACACTACAAGAAATCATAACCAAACACCACAAATGTCATAACTAAGGCATATGGTGTTAGGTATTTTGTGATTAGCAAGGAATGGAACCCCGCACTTGTACATGCATGGATGGCACACACCCTAAGGCTGCATGTGCGCCAGCACGTGCCATGTGCACACGCACCTAGCTTGTGCTGCTGTACATCCCTTCGTCATCTAGTTTTAGTTTGGCAATTAAATAATGGTGCGATTTGCTTAGGAGGCTCAAAGCGGAAGTGATGCTCAATCATAGCACGCCCATTTGGCTTGTTTTCCAAGCCCTATTTGCCTATAAAAATAACCTCTACCCGCCTCTTTCAAAGGATTGATTTTTTTCCGAACTTTAAGCAATTTTTGTGAGTTTTGAGAGAAAAACACTTGCCTCCTCTCACCCTAAAACCTAAATTCCAAAAACAACACACCCTACAACAACTTTAACAACTTGAAAAGCATCTAAGGCTTGAAGAACTTGAACTTAATCAAAAACTAAGCTTGAGGAAAGCTTTCAAGCAAAGTTTTCTCACCTTTTCTTTGCATTCTTCAGTTTATTTTAAACCAACGGGTAAGTCCTCTGATTTTATTTAAATATCAATAGTTTTAATTATGTTTTATGTCAATGATCATGGTTAGGATGCTAGTTTCATTCAAAACATCATGTAGGTTAGTTGCATACATGTTTTTGCTTTGTTTTCACATTTTTTGGTTAATCTATGTTAGAAGCATGTTAGGATTAGTTTAATCTTGATATTATCATGCATATAGCCCGTTTTAATCATCATTTAATATTTAGCATCTTTATTTTTATGTGTTAGTTGCTTTTATTTGCATCAAAATCATGTTAGAACCCTTAAACCGGACTTAAATTCATATTGTGTGTGTTTAGTAGCATGTTTAGGATCATTATATTTTATTTAATCATATTTTGCATGGTTGGACACATAGTGGTGGCATCCAAGCAAGTCTCTTGTATTGTCCTAAGAAAAAGGGGACTGCTCAAGTAGAGAATCTAGATGGCCAGCACTTTGCATTGCAAGCCAGAAATGTTGGGAGCATGAGTTTACCACTCGAGCAGTGGAAAGACTAGATCCATATTGATTTTTCAAGGGGGATGGGCTAAGCACTAAAGAAGTCATCCAAGGAAGTAACCCAACCTCTGTGATTGACAACCCCATAAGGAGGTTCAATGGGTAAAAACAATCCTTAGAGCGTGACTTGATTCCAACACCTTTATTTATTTTATTTTTGGAGACACCATAAGAGTGGTTCTCGTATCCATCCCTAAGACAATAGTGTTGATGAGTGACTGGTTAGAAAGGGTTTTACCCTGAATGAATCCAAGGCAACAATCTCCTGCAAGGTACATTCACTCACTATACCCTTGGAGGATTCTACTAAGTGAGAACCGTCGTGAGGCCATGACCGTAGGACTTAGGTTAGTCTTTAAAATTCCTATGAGAATCAAGATCAGAGTGCATGACCATTAAAAGCACCAACCTGCGAACTATTGTCCGATACCAATGTTGTGTATGTGACACGTTAACCTTCGGTTCAAAGAGTCTAGTTCAAGACTTAGTTTAGTATGATTCTTCGGAGGGAAATTGTTAGCACTAAGTGAGATTCAAGCCCAGAAGATACCTACACCTATTACACAGTATACATTGCCTTATGTTATCTATGTTGTATTTATATTATTATTTTTGAATTGGAGTTTTAAATGTGAGGGTATGTTATAAATTTTGTCAAAACATTAATAATATATTTTTATTAAAAGTGGGGGATTGTTGGGATACTTTTACAAAAATAAATTATATTTGATAAAACAATGTAACAACCCCACTCCATAATTAGCCCATAACCCATACTTAAGAATGCTAATTAAGCTTTAAGAATGAGATTATGTGTTAATTGTGCATTTTGTATGTGTTTTTCATTCCTATCTGTTAGTCGTAGGAATATTTGTTCAGAATCCTACTTTGTTCTGTTAATTGAAGGCTTTCTCGGCATCCAAACATGAAATTGACTATGTTAATGTGTTAATTTGAATTTTTAGAATTTTATGGTAAGTTTAATTATAATTCAATTCAGAATCAAATAATTAGAATAAAATAAGGTGGAATTGATGAGGCCTAATGAAACCTAATTAAAATTAAGTCAAGTAAGCCTTAGATGACTCTAGAAGCCACTAAAGCACTCCTTTATCATCTTTGAATGGTACAAACATGTGAGAGTGAGAGAGAGAGAGAGAGAGAGAGAGACCAAAGAAAGAAAGTGAGTTCAAAGCTAGAGAAGAGAGAGAAATGAAGAATTGGTGAGGTTGAAGGCAATTTGGAAGTTTAAGCTAGGATTACACAAATTCAACCTTAGGTATACTTCTCAACCTTGATTCTTGCATAAATAATCCAAGTTAGAGTTGAATTCTTTAAGTTCATGAGCTCAATTGCATGAATTTGAGGAGCGTGCGTTAGAATTAAGCTTAAATAGATGAATTTGAAAGTAATCTATGCATACATGCTCCTTTCATTATAATTTGAGTTATTTTCCAAGAAATTCTCAGATGCATGGGCATATATTTGCATGATTTTGAAAATTCAACATGATTCTTCCCTTCTTGCTTCATTTGAACATGTTTTGGAACCAAAGATTTTGAGTTGTTGCATGCATGTAACCATATAAAGTTCAAGTTTGATTTTGAACAATTGGCCTACTTTTTGGGCTTTGATTTTGTGAAATGATCTTTAATTCATGAAGTTAAATGAGTTTCAACATGTTTTCTCAAGTTTTGGCCCAAAAAAATGTGTTTTGATGCATTGGAATCAAGTTTTGAACATAGAAAGCAAATTTGAAAATTCCAGAATTTGGTTGCATTACTCGAACGACCAAACTGTCACTTGAGCATAAATTTCGAGCTTCCAGTAGTTTTACAGACAATTGCATAGTGGCTCAAGCGACTGATTGTGCTCTCAAGTGAACATCCTTTTTCTCAGTACTTAGCTCGAGCGACTGTCGAGCGACCGTTGGGCGTAAAAATCGAGTATCCAGTACTTTTTGCAAACTTTGCAGACCGCTCGAGCGAATTGCCCTGTTTTCCAAAATTTTGCAAAGTACATTTTTGCATCCTCATTTAATCTAAGGTATTCTTAAGACATGATTTAGGCTACAATAATGAGAAAATGAATTAGAAACACACCAAGAAAGAAAAGTGATAAGTTAGGTGTTTGCTGAGCATATGTTTCAATGTGTATCTATCATGTGATTGTGTAGGTCACGCACCATAGTCCATTTGATCTGTCTGATTTGTCTGATTCGCTTCTAGAGTTATCTGTAAGTAACAACTCTGTAAAGTTATGTTTAACTATAAAGATTTTCTAACTGATATGATATGATTTGTTTTCTGAAATGCTATTTTGAGAATCCATGAATGAATGTCCAATTTTCTGAAATGTATTCGTGACATCCTTAGCATCATGTGAATCTGTCATGTGTTATCTATTACATGGTACTAGGGTTTCACGTGAGTTCCATTCATGGAACTGATTATGCATAATTAACTATTTGATCTGTACGTTGGTCTTAATGACCATCTTATGTGAATATGGGTCTATATGGCCGCCTACTCTGCATGTGGGTCTTTATGACCAATCTGATCTGTTAACTAATGGATGTATCACGTATAATTGTTTGCAAATCTGAATATGTGTAAGAATTTGTTTATGATCCGAATTCTAATTTCTGAATCTGTTATGGACATCATTCATTAAAACCTTTACTCTGTTGTTATTCACTAGGCTCTAACTCATTATTTTGTATATGTATGTAGGTGATCAAGTACGCAACCAGGCTTAGGACTTCAAGTCTGGATCTGTTTTGTTCATTTGGGCTCACTATAGTTCAGGACTCAATGTCACGGTCCTGTATCTAATCTCGCAGAGTGCAATGCAAGACCGATGAATCATCAAAGAGTCCAAATCCGGCAAATCGTTTTTGAAAAACAGATTTTTAGAAAGAAGTGCCAAACATGGACTGCTTTGTCAGATACAGAGTCGCCACCTAAATATTTTATTTTGGGAAATTTAGGAAACCCTGACTCGTTGCCTAAGGCCACGTGTCTGTTATCACCAAAGTTGCCTCGGCTCGGGAACTTGGGTACGATTGGGGAAGGTCACTTCGTGAGCACCCCCGCTCGCCCGATCAAAGACCAGCTTCTACTAACCATGATATCGAGTTTTGAAAACATTATGCGTTCTTATTCCGGTTATTAGCCTAGAGTTACTATGTGATGCGCACAGCATACAAGTATAGACTAGATCGCCTGAATTAGAACAACGCATCTCATGTTTGTTTTGAAAAGGGGTTTGCTACTCGCAAGTAGGATAAAATGTGGATTTGCCACCCTCAGATGGGCTTAGAAAAACATGATTTTGCCACTCTCAAGTGGGCTTAAAACTCACAGTCAATGCATTATTCCAATTCAGATAACCCAACCTCCACCCATAGGCATTCAGACAGGTATATCATATAAGCACATAGCCTCATGGTAAGCATGCTATCATGGCAGTCACTCACACGCATACAAGGATGCTAAAGTATAAACACTTACCGAGTACTCCAAGCCAAAACAGAAGCTATGTTAGAAATCCATGCATGATCCTAACTATACAGAAATGCCTAATGTAACACATGCAAAAATGCAACTATAGCAGGCTCGGCTATTCTAAGATGGCATATGATGATGCTACAGCTAACATGTATTCAACTTGGAATTGAAATACAAATGCAGTTAGTATGATGCGCCGAGCCCGGTGCATGCAAGACAGATGAATGAATGCAAACATGCTATCATATTGTATGCTAATTGAAATATGCCCTAATCTAACCATCATAAGCTGGTAAATAAAAGGGAGAATGACGTGGGGTTGGAAGACATACATCATACTCACGCACACTTATTACACAATTGCCCTCGCTCGGAGGGTCCGAATAAATAATACAGTCCCAAATAAATAATACAGTCTGAATAAGTACAAAACCCTAATTAATTAACAAATTAATCTAGGAAAGCGGTAAATTAGCATGCAAGCCTATGGACTGCCTCAACTCTGTTCTGAATGATGGATGATGCATGCTTGAGTTGTTTTGCGCGGAAATCCATTGCGATGCCCCGGTTTGCCTCTGTTTGCAATTAATCTCGAAATGTTGCACAAAGCTCCAAAAGACTGCCTGTTTCTGATTTGCTTTAACAGAGAGCAAGAAAGGGGAATGGCAATGTATTTTCACATATGTATGCACACCTCGATCCTCGTGCCACCAATCACGCATCTCGATGCATATAGCCGAGGAGTCGAATTGCATGACTCAATATGAAATGAATGCACATATAAACACAACAAGACCGAGACTCCATCATGGTTAATCCGGAGTGTCGGTGACCGGGAATTGAGACACGTTTCGTCACTCGGAGCACGAAACGTCCCTCGTTTCCCGTGTTCGGGCTAACTCCTATCCCAAACACAATGCAATATGCATGACATGCATGAATGTAATCCTAACATGCAACCTAGCATACGCAATGCTATGAAATGGCGTACACAATGCTCGATGTAACATGGTATACACAATGTTCTAACATGCAACCTAGCATACTCAATGCAAGATGGGCTTGCACAAATATGAGTGGACCTCAGCCACACTCACATCAGCGGCCATCAAATGAAAATGAGACAATCGGAATGCGTGCACACATGCACGCAAACCGAGGACCGAACCTAAGGCATCAAATGCCACTCTAATAAGGCATGGCAAGGATGAAGCATGGCATTCAAACATGTAAATTCCAACACTGAAACATGATGCTAAAAGTTCCCGAAGCATGGAAACATGGCACCCGATGCATGAGATGAGGCCCGAAACTCAAAACTAGGCACATGTATTGACTTATAACTATACAAAGCATGCATTATTTGACTATGAAGTACAAAGACAGAGCCAAGGCAGTCCCAAAACATGAACATTTCCAGTTCAAAGCATGACCAAAAGATGCTAGCATGATGGACAAAAATAGCATGCAACTTTGACTAGCAAACATGGTTTACATGGCATGTATATGAAGCACATGAGAACTCATCAAACCAGTAAGAATCAGTGAATAAAACATTCCAAAATATGCCCAAATAATCACTGAAATGCAGCCCATGCATGCCAAAATGATGAGCTCCTTTAGAGGGCCATACAAGGGGTTATTAAGCACATACAAGATAGACACTTAGCAAGACTAAACCAACTCTGGAAATGGGTTATGACAGCCCTAAAACCCACCAAATAGGCCCTGGAATCAGTCTCGGAAGCATGCAAAGAAAGGCCTTTTGGAAAGGCCTTGAATGAGATTTCTCTACACATGCAACATAGACATAAAATATGGCCAAAAGGGCCTCAGACAGAGCCAAGGCAGACCTCAAAACCCTCAGAATAAAGCCTAAAATAAGACTTCAATGCATGCAAAATAGGGTCCCTTTGAAAGGCCTAAAAGACCACCAAACAAGACAAGGAGAGAGAGGGGTTACCCCCCTCTGATTTTGGCCCTCAAAAATGCATCTAAGCCACTGAAAATCCACTGGATTTCAGTGGCTAAGAGGCCAAACCATGGCCAACGCAAGTGCTCTAATGCATAGCCCTAATCATGAAGGAATGAAGCATGCATAGGGGAAGGTGACCCCAAATAGAAATGAGACCTTAACCAAACTTGAAGAGGATGTCAAAACAAGACTTTTTCCAGTTTATATCAAAACTCAAAAGTGTTCATAAGTAAGGCTAAAATATGATGTAAAAATAGCCCTAAAAGAGAGATAGAGGGTAAGGGAAAGTAGATGGCCTCAAACAGCAAAGAGCCCTTCAACAAAGTTGAAGAGGGGCTCAAAATAAGACATTTTACAGTTTAGGTCGAAACCCATAAATGCTCACAAATAAGGCTAATATATCATGCGAAATAAGTCCTAAAAGAGAGATAAAGCACCAAGGGGGAGTAGAAGACCTCAAATAGAAAAAAGTTCTTGATTAAACATGAAGATGAGCTCAAAATAAGACTATTTTCAGTTCAGGTCGAAGCCCAAAAATGCAAGAAAAAGGAGCTAAGATATAGAGCAAGATAAAGCTTCAAAGAGGGGGAAGATGACTTACCCTTGTAGTACAGCAATGCAGCAGCTTTTGGTCCAAGAAAATGAACTCCTAACCTCTAAAAATCAGCCTCAAGGTGTTTGAATGGGTGGTGGAGGTAGTAGGCTTGGAGGTGTAGTGTAAAGGCCAAGAACAAGGGGTGTTTTGAGCTTTAGAACAAGGCTCAACACATAGCCAAAAAGCCTTAAAGCTCAGTACCAAAACAGGTCCTTCTTGGACCAAAATCAGCCTTAGAAGCTCCAAATACACCTCCAAGGATCACCTCTTCAAGATAGGCAAGTTTGATCAAGGGTGGAGGCTCAAGAAATGGGAAGAACACTCACTTTTGGGCACTTATATGCTTCTATACACACAATTTAGGAAGAGAGAGAGAGAGAGCTGAGAATTCTAGAGAGAGGAAATTTTTTTTAGTGAGAGAAGCTCTCAAAATGTTCTAAGTCTCCTAAGTTGTCTCTCCCTCCTAAATGTGCTCTAACCCTCTAATATGAAGAGAATAGCTTCCTCAACAAGCTTGGGTCGAAAAATATCTGATCTGGGTCAGCTGGAGGTTGTGGAAAGCAGCTGGAGGGAAAATATCTATCAATTTTGGGCTTTCTGGGCATAAGTGGTCGGCCGGCCACCTTTTATGGTCGGCCTGCTACTTTTTCTGGTTTTTCAGGACAAAAAATGGGTCTGCCGGAAAGAAAGGTGGTCGGCCAGTGATTGAGAAGTCCAAAGGTGGTCAGCCAGGTGTTCAAATTGAAGCCCCAGAAGTTAGCTTTCCAATGGCGCAAACCTTGCATTAAAATTCCTCATGTGCAAAAAGTTATTCCTGTTTTGGTGAAGCCGCGCAGATTCGGTCCAACCGGAGTGATGCCCTACTTCAATCAACCATATCTCCCCCGTCCGGAATTGGCTTTAGGAGATTCTTGAGTGAAAAATGAAGCCCCGGAAGTAAGCTTTCCAACGGTGGTGGCCTCATAGCTTGATTCCAAGTATGCAAATGAATAGGCCCGATTCAACGAGGGCTGCTTGACTCTCTCTTAACAATTCATGTCCATTTTCTCCCCTAACTGGGTTTCTTCCCTCTTCTCTTCTTTTATTCAACTCCAAACCCCTAAGTATGGTGTTTTGAAAGATTTTTCAAAGATTTCATCTCTCTTTCATTCATTTCTACTCTGTCCTGACTCGGTTTACCGAAAAGCACAACATTTAACGAAATGTGAGCCTCGGAACATTGTAGAAACTTTATTTCAAAAATGTTTTGAAAGAGAGGGTTTTAAGGTCTAAAAAACATTCAAAATAGATTTGGTCCAAAATGGGGTGTGAGGTTGGGACTTGACTCTCTCCTTGCCGAAGAAACTGAACATTTCCCCTGCACACCTTTCTCCGCCATGTAAACCATCAGTCGCGTCCAAGTCTTAAGGGCGGTCAAAAATGAGGTGTCTACACTATGCCTCACGTAGAGGTTCCTGGAAATTAGTGTGGTCAAGTTTTGAAATGACGTTTTAAGTTTTTGTTTTCTTTTGTTTATCTGGACAAACTTTTGTTTCTTTTCTGTATATAGGACTAAGTCCCTTTTATGATATCTGTACATGGGATGACATCATCATATATGTAAATAAAGTTTCAAATTTTCTGTCCCATATAAGTCAGCACAACTCTATGAACATTGTATGTTTGTATTTGCTTCCGCTAGCCCCTTATTTTGTCAATATGTTTCAAAGGCATTCGGTAATCTTAGGAATACTGGCTGATTATGATGCTAAACCTTTAGGGATGGGTTTGGGTTGTGACAAACAATTGCTAGTTTTATTACAAATTAGTTGTACGTAATTTCTATTTAATAGAAAACCATTTTAATATTTATGGAAGATTAAATTCATGATTAATTCTATTGGTTATACAATCTCTATATAAATTCATCATTTACACCTATTTTATATATCATATCTTGGAGAAGTTCGTAGAGAAGAAAAGATGTTTTCAAACCTAGAAATTATTGAGAGTATACTCTATATTATATATATATATTGTTTATTATTTTGGACAACTCTAGTTCGTGGCATGATTCAAACCTTTTTAGTGGTCGTGAACAGTAGATGAGGGATGCTATAAGCAACATGAGTTTTATCTTAGAACTGTTTCACTTCGGTTATACCTTCACGAGAGGAAGGAAAAGCAGTTTTAGGACAGTGATAATACGACTCCCAAAGTCACACATCTATATTTCTCTACACTTAATTTTGTCTATATATATTATCTTTTATTGTCATTGATATTATATAATTCATACTAATTATCTTGTTTATTATATTGCTAAACTAATAACTTTCATATAATATATGAAATTAATGAACAGAACAAAAAAATGGTAGGGAGATACTACATATTTGTTGATCTTTCTCTATTATTATTAGTTGATTTTCTAGATTATATTATCAATTTAGAGCTCATATGATTTAGTTCAATGTCCATGACTTTCGTTGCATTCGACCAGCATTTTGTTGAGTGGCCTATATAATTTTTTTGTTGGTATATAATGATTAAAGCTATCATTTATTATATTTCTTCAAGTACAATTCAAATAATTTGTCATTATTTTTTTTTTTATGAATAAAAATGGATTAAACTATTTTCTTATATGATTTTTATAATCCTACTAAGTTCTTGTCTTGATTTTTTTTAAATGTTGTAAGAACTATGCAAGTTTTATTCAAGTTGTGGAGAAAATAATTTTGGAGAAAAAATTATATTTTGATATGATATATGCATGTGTCATAGATAGAGGAGATCAAAGACAGAAAGTTGCTAACATGATCAATTGATGATTTATTCATTTGTTTGAGAAGTTTTTTTATGAGCCGGACAACAAATTCATATTACAAAATTCACAAAATTACTTAGAAATTATAATTAAAGGTTGAGATTTATTCATAATTTAGTCCCACAACAATAAGGTTAAATATACGCCATTGACTTAAAGGTCTAAGTAAATTTATTATTACTTTTCTAAATTTATAGAGTTTCTTTCTTTTAATTTTTTTTTTTTTCACGACACTATAGTTTGACACATGTTATTTATGCTATCAAGAGATTGTCATACTATTACCCTACTATCTTAATAATTAACAATTTTTACATATATCAAATTTTATTGTGAAATTTTGTGAATTAATTACTGTGAACATCTACTTAGACGGCCTAACATTATGACTTGCCACTATTAAAATATAATTCAATATTAAAATGATTTATTTATCACACAAAATGAATATAGTTCATTTTAGGGTTACCCCTAGTTATTTTAGAGGAAAAATTGGTCTAAGATCCATATCCAACTTTTAGTATGAGGAGAAATCCACAATAATATTTTTTGATGCCTAAGGTCCCTCAATGTTATTTTAGTTTATAAAATACGTATTTTACCCTTCTTTATAATATACAGTTTTCAATTTTGGAAACTGAAGATTCCGTTGTTATTTTTGTAGGAGATTACGTTGGGATGAACTTGACAATGGAGATTTTGATGATGTAGATTTTCGTGGAGATTTTGTAGGGATTTTGTAGTCATGTAGAAGTTGATTTTCGTTGATCATGTAGAAGTTGATTTTCATTTATCGCGTAGAAGTTGATTTTGTAGTCGTGTAAAAGTTGATTTTCATTGATCGCGTAGAAATTGATTTCCAATGGAGTTGAATCAGGTACGTTTTTTGATTTTTCATTTGATTTGTATGTAAGG
Source organism: Camellia granthamiana (assembly GCA_036172215.1). NCBI lineage: Eukaryota > Viridiplantae > Streptophyta > Magnoliopsida > Ericales > Theaceae > Camellia > Camellia granthamiana. The sequence goes on from CM069908.1 coordinate 64,672,731, forward strand.
ACTCCGATTTCAGAGAAGTTTTTTTAGTGTATTTTGAATTAGGTTTTTGTTTTCAGTTTTGATCAATGTGATAGAAAAGCCAGCCCAATGTAGTTGTTTTTGATTTTTGAAGTTGATTTTTCATTCTTTGTTATTGACGATGGAGTTTTCTGCACTTTCCTAAGTTTTGTGCTCTATTTTTTATTTTTATTTTTTTGCATTTTTTATTTTTCTGCACTTTTCTTTGTATTACAAAGAAAATTGTATGTTTGTTATTAAAATCCAACGAAAATCACAGAGAAAATTGTAAGCTTGTAATCCAGTGAAAATTGTAAGCTTGTGGTCTAGAGAAAATTGGAAGCTTGTAGTCCAGTGAAAATCACAAAGAAGATTATAATTTCATAATAGATTTTCTCTGTGATTTTTGTGAGTGATTGTGTTTAATAGTTAGCATTAATTTTCTCTGTGATGTTTTATGGGCTCATTAATTTTTTTTGTGATTTTTTTTTTTGTTATATTGAAGGTGAATATAAGTTCGTAAATTTCTTTGGATTTTGATTTGAGTCCAATACTGCACAATCACACAGAAAAAATCACAGAGAAGATTATAATTTCATAACAAATCTTCTGTGTGATTTTTGTCTATGATTGTGCTTAATAGTTAGCATTAACTTTCTCTGTGATTTTCTCTAGACTCATTAATTTTCTCTATGATTTTGTTTTTGTTATCTTGAAGTTGAATTATAAGTTTGTAAATTTCGCTGGACTTTTACTTAAGTCCAGAGAAAATTATAAACTTCTTATTATAATACAGAGAAAATTATAAAAAACACAAATTTCTCTGGACTTGTATATTGTTCTTGTGAAGTGTTTTTATATTGAACAGGTTATTTTTCATGTTTTTTCTTTCAGTTTAGATGAACAATGCAGTGTTGTTGATGTGCAAATATGGGAATGATACTATTGTCATTAATGTTTCATGCGAATTGAATTTTGAGGAATTGGTTGGTATTTTGTGTAAAACACGGGAGAATTTGAAACCTGAGACAATATGTATTTCATATTCTATTGTGGGCCATCTGAATTGTATGGTTCGAAATAATATTGACTTTCTGAATATGTTAAGGGTTGTTTGTGCACGTGGTGTTGATATAGTTGATGGTTCAATTATTAGATGTAGTACTTCTAATCAAGAGGATGAAGTGTGGTCTAATTGGGTAGATGTTGTGCATGGTGAATGTGATAGGCTCGTGGATATTGAAAGGAATTCACTCTCTAAGTTTTGTTCTCACCAAGAAAAGGTGTTATTGTCAGTTGGTTGGCGAAATAATATTACAAGTATTGCGCAAAAGTTTGAGGGTGGTGTGGTTGAGTTTTGTACTGTTTTGTGCAATTATGCTATTGAGGTTGGTTTACAGTTTACAAGTCACGACCCAAACCCGCCCCTATGAGTTTAACACCGTAACCGGCCAGTAATCCGAGATTACCGAAGGCCTGCTTAACAGTAAAACAGTAATACAGAGAACAGGGGCTGGCGGAAGCCAAAACAGTAATTAAAAAATGTCCAATGAGCTGTGACAGTCTGTATGCAAAAAGACGTTTCATAACATATATACAATCAGTTCCAAACAGTATGCACAATATTTACAATCATTCAAGATAAGGACTTAATCCCTATTAGAACAGTACAGTACCCCCTCATTCAGTCTATACAGAACATACACAAAAAGGGGAAAAACTAAAACACCCTAAGCAGCCTCCTCTTGAACAGTTCTGGAACCTCAAAGTGAGGCACAAAGGTTGGCTTTGACAAAACAGGAGCTTAACCTGCTGCCTCTAGCAACGGTCCGGTGCCTGTACACCTAAATATATATATATAAGCAGTGAGCTAAAACCCAGTGAATAACATATGCGTAAAGAGGTTAAGAATGAATGTCCTTTAAGTATTCAAAACAGTCATTTATATCAGTATAACAGTTATTTAGTCATAGCAGTTATATGTGGTACATCCGATTAGCAAAGCAGTACAGTAGGTCTTAACAGACCGAACAGTCAGTTGATGGTCATCGTATCAGTAAACAGTAGTGGTTCCAACATGGGAACCAACAGAGATCTCTGTGACAGTAACAGTACAGTACAGTAACAGTAAGTTGCTATGGATGCCACGAGTACAATTCACAAATAGGACATCATTCATTCAATAACAGTATCATTTCAGAAAACAGCACAGTTCAATTGTTCAGAAGATAATCATTATTGGACATATCTTTACAACATTGTTATTCACAGAGTTCTGGGCTACAGATAAGCTAGAGCGTCTCTGGATGCCAACCCTACACAGTTACAGAGTGAACACACACTAAGCTACACAGTTGGGAAGAATAATAACTTAATCCCTAATTTGCCTCGGTGTGGTTCCACATCCATATCCTCCTTAAGATGCCTTAAACATGCCCTAGGAATACCTAGGATAGAAAGAGGATGCAAAGATGCACTTTGAAACACTTTTCAAAATTTTCAGAAAACAGGGGTCACGCTCGAGCGTAGCTTTCTACGCTCGAGCGGACATGCAGACAAAGGTTCCCCGCTCGAGCGTCACTTTCTTCGCTCGAGCGTACTGTAAAACATGACAAAAGTACTGGATGTGCGAAAATCACGCTCGATGGGCGCTCGACACCCGCTCGAGCGTGTGACACAAGTCCTCGCTCGAGCGTGCACTCCCCCGCTCGAGCGGACTGTAAACACATGCAAAGTACTAGATACAAGCATTTCCCGCTCGAGCATAACTTTTCCCACTCGAGCGGACTGCATGAATTCAGTATTCACGCTCGAGTGTGGAATTACCCACTCGAGCGTGAGTCCAAAATCTGGAAATTCCAGATTTGAACCTCAAGCTCAAAACTCAATTCTAATGCACCAAAATCGATCCTCTTGGGCTAATTTTCTGGAAAATACGTCAAAACCCATAATATTACATGTTTCAAAGATTAATTTGAGAAATCAAAGCCCAAAGGTAGTTCAATTAAATCCAATTTCAAACCAAACTTCAAGAACATACTTCAAATGTGACATGCATGAGTTCAATCAAATTCAAAGCTTCAATTACTTGCTCAAATGAGCTCAATTGCCTCAAAAACAAGATGAATCCATGGTCCAATGCAACAATGTGAACATGCATGTGGAATTTCATGAACAATAACTTCAAAACTCAAGAATGGCAACATGCATGCATGATTTATGCTACAATTCAACATTTTGAACTAACTCTTGGCTAGAATCTCTAATCTCTCATTGATCATGCAAGACAATACACAAATATATCAATGAGAGGTTGAATTCTCTACCTTAGGTCTTGTATTCTAGTGTAGAAGTGCAATTTGCAATTATCTTTAATTCTACCAAGTTTCCAAGCCAAAATGAGATGAAATCAAGCTATCTCCCTATTCTCTCTCTCTCTCTAGTCGGTTTTGCTTAGAAATGGCTGATGAAATGAAATGGTAGTGCCAAACAAATGAATCAAATACATAGCCTAAAGTTGTCCACTAAGTGGCAATATTGAAAATAACCCAATTAATGTAATTTAACATTAGTTAAACCAATTTAATCATGCCAAATCACATTTCAAATAAATATACCATAAATCACATTAATTCTAATTAACACAAAGCACTAATCAATTTCAGATTCGGCCGCCGATAAGGCCTTCAATTTGCAGTTTAAAGAGTGAAACATAAACAAATACATTTAACAGTCAACAGATAGAAATGCAAATAACACAATATATTCATGTAATTAATTCATAATGTCAGTCTAATCATTTACTTATCCAGTTCAGTCACAGTTTAGCAGTAAGCAGTGGTCTTATCAGTAAACAGTAGTGAGGGTTGTCACAGTCTCCCCTCCTTATAAAGAGTTTGGTCCTCCAAACTCGAATTACCTTCATTTTGGAAGAAAACAAAATTCAGTGAGAACAGTTCAGGACATCTCTTGCTCATATCATCTTCCCTTTCCCAAGTGGCATACACGCCACCATGGTTTTTCCAGTCAACTTTCACTAACGGAATCTCTTTATTTCTTAACTTCTTGATCCGCCTATTCACAATCTGAATAGGTCGTTCTTCGTAAGTGTAGTCATCACTTAGCACTACATGGGTAGGCTCAATCACATGGAAAGGATCCCGGAGGTAATCCCTCAACATTGAAATATGGAACACGTTATGCATATGCTCCATTTCAGGAGGAAGCGCTACTTGATACGCCACCAGATTGATTTTCTCAATAATCTCATACGGTCTGACATATCTTGGAGCTAACATACCCTTGACGCCAAAACGAGTCTGACCTTTCATCGGTGTCACTTTAACAAAAACATGATTACCTACTTCATATTCTCTGTCTCGCCTGCGGACATCCGCATAACTTTTCTGTCGGCTTTGGGCGGTTTTCAGTCTCTGTTGAATCAGTTTCACCTTTTCGGTAGTTTCATGTACAATTTCGGGCCCAAGCAAAGGCCCATCTCCAACTGCTGCCCAGCAAATCGGAGATCGACATTTTCTGCCATACAAAGCCTCGAAAGGCGCCATACTAATACTCGAATGAAAGCTGTTGTTGTAGGCGAACTCAGCCAACGGTAAATGGCTTTCCCAATTTCCTTGGAAGTCAAGAACACACATTCTCAGTAAATCCTCCAGAGTCTGGATGGTTCTTTCTGACTGGCCATCTTTTTGAGGATGGAAGGCACTACTCAATCTCAGTTTAGTACCCAATGCTGTCTGTAGGCTTTGCCAAAATCTCGATGTAAACTTCGAGTCCCTATCAGAAACAATGGACACAGGTACTCCATGCAATCTAACAATCTCATCAATATAGATTACAACTAATTTGTCCGCATTATAAATTGTTTTGACAGGTAAGAAATGAGCAGATTTAGTCAGTCTATCAACAATAACCTAAATTGAATCCATACATTTACTGGAGCGAGGTAAACCAACAATAAAATCCATGGTGATATGTTCCCATTTCCACTCCGATATCGGTAAGGGTTGCAGTAAGCCTGCGGGTCGTTGATGTTCGGCTTTAACTTGTTGGCAATGAAGACATTTCGATACAAAATCAGCAATCTCTTTCTTCATTCCCGGCCACCAGAAATTCAGTTTCAAGTCTTGCTACATTTTCGTATTTCCTGGATGGGTAGACAATTTTGAATTGTGGCCTTCTTGTATAATTCTTCTTTTCAGTTCAGAATCACTCGGTACACACAATCTTCCCTAAAATTTCAACACATTATTCTCAAATTTGAAATCCGGCCTCGGTTTGGATTCCCGTTCTTCGATGATCTTCTTCAAGAAGTCATCATGTTGCTGTTTCTCTTTAATCTCTTCAATCAGTGCTGGTTGAGCAAAAATAGCAGCTATTGTCCCACCTTGTTCACGCAAAACAATCTCAATTTCAAATTTTTCAAGGTCACATAGCAATTCTTTCTGCCCGGTGAGTAAACAAGCTAAATTCCCAATTGATTTCCGACTCAGTGCATCGGCAACGGTGTTAGCTTTCCCTGGATGGTACAGGATTTGCAGGTCATAATCTTTTATCAGTTCTAACCATCTCTGCTGTCTCATGTTCAGTTCTTTCTGTGTGAAGAAGTATTTCAAACTCTTGTGGTCTGTATACACCTCACATATTGCCCCATAAAGGTAGTGATGCCAAATTTTCAGTGCAAACACTACTGCAGCAAGTTCTAGATCATGGGTTGGGTAGTTCTTTTCATGCGGTCTCAGTTGTCGAGAAGCTTATGCAATAACTTTACCATTTTGCATTAAAACACATCCCCAAACCCTTATAAGAAGCATCACTATATACAGTATAACCATCTGTACCTGAGGGTAAGGTGAGAATCGGTGCAGTCACTAGTCGAGTTTTCAACTCCTGAAAAGCTGATTTCCTCTGATCGGTCCAGTCAAATGATATCCCCTTCTGAGTCAGTTGTGTCAGTGGTAAGGCATTTTTGGAGAAATCTTTGACAAACCTTCTGTAATATCCAGCTAAGCCTAGAAAACTTCGGACTTCGGTAACATTTGTCGGTTTAGGCCAATTCACTACTGCTTCAATTTTCTGTGGGTCGACTGCAATACCATCCTTACTGATCACATGTCCCAAAAACATCACACTGTCTAGCCAAAATTCACATTTAGTTAGTTTTGCATAAAGTTTCTGTTCTTTTAGGGTCTGCAAAGCAATTCTCAAATGACGTTCATGTTCCTCCGTACTTTTGGAATAAATTAAAATGTCATCTATGAATACAACAATAAAGTCGTCTAGGAATGGTTTGAAAATTCTGTTCATAAGGTCCATAAATGCAGTAGGTGCATTGGTAACTCCGAAAGGCATAACTAAGAATTCATAATGTCTGTACCTCGTTCAAAAGACAGTCTTTTCAATGTCCCCTGTCTTGACTTTCAACTGGTGGTATCCAGATCTAAGGTCAATTTTGGAGAACACTTGAGCACCCTGTAACTGGTCAAATAAATCATCAATGCGAGGCAATGGATATTTATTTTTCACTGTTACCTTATTCAGTTCACGGTAGTCAATGCAGAGTCTCAGTAAACCATCTTTCTTTTTCACAAATAAGACTGGTGCGCCCCACGGTGAAGTACTGGGCCTGATGAACTTCTTATCTAGCAGTTCTTGCAGTTGAACTTTCAATTCCTTCAGTTCAGTAGGTGTCATTCTGTACGGAGCTTTGGATACTGGCTGTGTACCCGGAATCACATCAATGGTAAACTCAATCTCCCTATCAATCAAATCCCCTGGCAGATCATCTGGGAAAACATCTGGGAATTCTCTGACTATAGGAATACTGTTCACACCAGTGTTAGCATCAGTAGGGACAGTCAATACAGAACATAGATACCCTTTACACCCCTTTCTAATCAGTTTAAAAGCTTTCATGGATGAAATCAAATATGGGGGAGGTACTACTCCAACTCTGTTAAACACAAATTCAAGTAAACCAGGTGGACGGAAAACAACTTGTTTTGTTACACAGTCTATGGTGGCATGATTTTTTGTTAACCAGTCCATTCCCAATATTACATCAAAATGGTCAATGTTTAATGGCAATAAATCAATATATAAATGTGCACCTCCAACAATGATCTTACATGCAGGGTACATATAAGCACAAGTCATGGATCCCCCGACAGGTGAAGATACAGCTAACAAGTAATTCATGGGTTCCAACGATCTATTCAATTTTCGCGAAAAAACATGCGACACATATGAATGTGTAGACCCCTAATCAATCAGAACATATGCATTTTGAGTACAGATTGGAAGTATACCTGACACAACGGTCTCGGTATTCTGTACGTCTCCCAGTATGAGTGCGAACACTTGGCCTTGCCTCATAGGCTCCTTTCCAGTGGCTTTAGGGTTGGGTTTTGGTGCAGCAGTTGATGCTGCGGCGCTGGCTGCAGCTTTACTATTGCCCGGAGGAGTGGAAGGGCAATCTTTAACCATGTGGCCCACCTTGCCACACCTGTAACAAGCACCTGAAATTTTATAACAAACCCCTTTATGATTCTTACCACATTCAGAGCAGGGCGGTATAGAACGGTTTCCTTGACTAGAACTGTTTGTTGACCCTGCATGTTGCTTTTTGTTCAAGGGGCTGTTCTGGCCTTTCTTAAATTTAAAACCCCGTCTCTTACCACGCCATTCAGTTACTGGTACTTCAGTCTGTTTCAGTGCCTCGATGTTTGACTCAGCCATTATTGCTCGGTCAAGGACATCTACATACTTCAGTAGTTTCAAAACATTTATTCTGTCAAGGATTTCAACATTAAGGCCACCTTCAAACTTCCTGGCCTTCTTGTAGTCAGTATCAACCATGTGCGGTGCATATCTGGCGAGTTCAGTAAACTTTGATTCATACTCTGCTACCGACATGGAGCCTTGTTTAAGTTGTTCAAATTCAGTCACTTTTCGGTCCCTGACACACTGTGGGAAGTATTTCTCAAAGAAGGCTCCCTTAAACTGAGCCCAAGTCATAACAGTGTCGGTGTCACGAACAAGCATCCACCACCTTTTGGCCTCTTCTTGCAAGGTGAAGGTAGCCAGTAGCACTTTGTGTGCTTCAGAATACGGAAAGACTTCAAATAATTTTTCGGTTTCTAGCATCCATGCCTCGGCCTTTAATGGTTCAAGGCCTCCCTAGAATGATGGCGGTTTCATCTTACTGAACTTCTGTGTTAGAGTGATGATGTCATCATTCACATTCTATTCCGGCTGTACCGGAGGAGGTGGGGCCTGTTGGTTCAGTTGTTGCTGTTGCCTTAAGGCTTCAGTTAGTAGTTCAACGGTTCTTTCTAACCTCGCCATTCTGGCGTCAGATGATTCAGTTTCATCAGTAGTCCTTGCATTATCCATTTCACTATATGCAACACAGCAATAATAAACATAGGAAGTTGCATACTTTAAACATTTAACACATTAGCACATGTATTCATGTCATGGTCACACACACCTTTTTCAATGCTCATGTAATACCCTAATCACTTTTCTAGGAAATCCTATAGCTCATTTGGACACGTGTGTGCGGTATAACTCATGGTTTAATATCACTCTGATACCACTCTGTCACGACCCAAACCCACCCCTGTGGGTTTAGCACCGTAACCGGCCAGTAATCCGAGATTACCGAAGGCCTGCTTAACAGTAAAACAGTAATACAGAGTACAGGGGCTGGCGGAAGCCAAAACAGTAATTAAAAGATGTCCAATGAGCTGTGACAGTCTGTATGCAAAAAGACGTTTCATAACATATATACAATCAGTTCCAAACAGTATGCACAATATTTACAATCATTCAGGATAAGGACTTAATCCCTATTAGAACAGTACAGTACCCCCTCATTCAGTCTATACAGAACATACACAAAAAGGGGAAAAACTAAAACACCCCAAGCAGCCTCGGCTTTAACAGTTCTGGAACCTCAAAGTGAGGCACAAAGGTTGGCTTTGACAAAACAGGAGCTTAACCTGACGCCTCTAGCAACGGTCCGGTGCCTGTACACCTACATATATATATATAAGCAGTGAGCTAAAGTCCAGTGAATAACATATGTGTAAAGAGGTTAAGAATGAATGTCCTTTAAGTATTCAAAATAGTCATTTATATCAGTATAACAGTTATTTAGTCATAGCAGTTATATGTGGTACATCCGATTAGCAAAGCAGTACAGTAGGTCTTAACAGACCGAACAGTCAGTTAATGGTCATCGTATCAGTAAACAGTAGTGGTTCCAACATGGGAACCGACAGAGATCTCTGTGACAGTAACAGTACAGTACAGTAACAGTAAGTTACTATGGATGCCATGAATACAATTCACAAATAGGACATCATTCATTCAGTAACAGTATCATTTCAGAAAATAGCACAGTTCAATTGTTCAGAAGATAATCATTATTGGACATATCTTTACAACATTGTTATTCACAGAGTTCTGGGCTACAGATAAGCTAGAGCGTCTCCGGATGCCAACCCTACACAGTTACAGAGTGAACACACACTAAGCTACACAGTTGGGAAGAATAATAACTTAATCCCTAATTTGCCTCAGTGTGGTTCCACATCAATATCCTCCTTAAGATGCCTTAAACATGCCCTAGGAATGCCTAGGATGGAAAGAGGATGCAAAGATGCACTTTGAAACACTTTTCAAAATTTTCAGAAAATAGGGGTCACGCTCGAGCGTGGCTTTCTACGCTCAAGCGGACATGCAGACAAAGGTTCCCCACTCGAGCGTCACTTTCTTCGCTCGAGCGTACTGTAAAACATGGCAAAAGTACTGGATGTGCGAAAATCACGCTCGATGGGCGCTCGACACCCGCTCAAGCATGTGACACAAGTCCTCGCTCGAGCGTGCACTCCCTCGCTCGAGCGGACTGTAAACACATGCAAAGTACTGGATACACGCATTTCCCGCTCGAGCGTAACTTTTCCCACTCAAGCGGACTGCATGAATTCAGTATTCACGCTCGAGCGTGGAATTACCCGCTCGAGCGTGAGTCCAAAATCTGGAAATTCCAGATTTGAACCTCAAGCTCAAAACTCAATTCTAATGCACCAAAATCGATCCTCTTGGGCTAATTTTCTGGAAAATACTTCAAAACCCATAATATTACATGTTTCAAAGATTAATTTGAGAAATCAAAGCCCAAAGGTAGTTCAATTAAATCCAATTTCAAACCAAACTTTAAGAACATACTTCAAATGTGACATGCATGAGTTCAATCAAATTCAAAGCTTCAATTACTTGCTCAAATGAGCTCAATTGCCTCAAAAACAAGATGAATCCATGGTCCAATGCAACAATGTGAACATGCATGTGGAATTTCATGAACAATAACTTTAAAACTCAAGAATGGTAACATGCATGCATGATTTATGCTACAATTCAACATTTTGAACTAACTCTTGGCTAGAATCTCTAATTTCTCATGGATCATGCAAGACAATACACAAATATATCAATGAGAGGTTGAATTCTCTACCTTAGGTCTTGTATTCAAGTGTAGAAGCTCAATTTGCAATTATCTTTAATTCTACCAAGTTTCTAAGCCAAAATGAGATGAAATCAAGCTATCTCCCTATTCTCTCTCTCTCTCTGGTCGGTTTTGCTTAGAAATGGCTGATGAAATGAAATGGTAGTGCCAAACAAATGAATCAAATACATAGCCTAAAGTTGTCCACTAAGCGGCAATATTGAAAATAACCCAATTAATGTAATTTAACATTATTTAAACCAATTTAATCATACCAAATCACATTTCAAATAAATATACCATAAAATCACATTAATTCTAATTAACACAAAGCACTAATCAATTTCAGATTCGGCCGCCGATAAGGCCTTCAATTTGCAGTTTAAAGCATGAAACATGAACAGATACATTTAACAGTCAACAGATAGAAATGCAAATAACACAATATATTCATGCAATTAATTCAGAATATCAGTCTAATCATTTATTTATCCAGTTCAGTCACAGTTTAGCAATATGCAGTGGTCTTATCAGTAAACAGTAGTGAGGGTTGTCACATTACGCGTGTTAAAAATGACAAGCTGAGGGTTACGACAGAATGTACATATAAAGAATTAAGAGGATATATGTGGTGTACATGCTTCAGTTGAAAAAACAAATGGGTTCTTTTAAATAAGAACTTTGAACAATGAACATACGTGTGGTATATTTGTTTATACTAGTAAACATGTTAGGATGACTTCCAGCTTAGTTTCTGGGCTGATACTTGAAGAGGTAAGTGCAAAACCTTTAACTCGTCCAGTGGATATTGTCAAAGAAATAAAAGACAAGTATGAGGTCTGAATCAATTATAATTGTGGTTGGTTGGGGGTTGAAAAAGCCAAATGTAGTACATATGGGGATTCTTGTTTGTCATTCGATCAATTATGATGGTATTTTGATGAGGCATTGAGGAACAATCCTGGTAGTCATTTTGAGTAAGATTTTGAAGATAACAAACGTTTCAAAAGAGTGTTTGTGGCTTTTCATGCATGCATTGCTAGTTTCAAATATTGTCAGTCATTGTTGTTTCTTGATGGAACATTTTTGAAAAGACGATACAAAGGAGTTATGCTTGCTGTGACGAGAAAAGATGGGAATGAAGGTAATTGTAATATATCTAATTTTCTCTAAGTATGTAAATTTTCTATACGTGTGGGAATTGAGTGAATTTTCTATTTTTGTGGTTATGTTTTGTGATTTTTCTCTAACACTTTGAATTTTCTGTAGAGATAGCCACTGTGTGAATTTTCTCTATAGTTAGTCACTAAGTGAATTTTCTTTAGATGTTGCCACTGTGAGAATTTTCAGTGAATTTTCTCTGGATGTTTATTGTTCTAATTTTCTCTGCATGTGTATATCTAATATGCTTGTTCCTATTTGTTTTGTAGGTTTTTTCCTATAGCTTTTGCCGTTGTTGATGCTGAGAATAAAGACAATTGGTGTTGGTTCCTTGAACATTTACGTGAAGTATTGGAATCGGAGAGGGTGATAAGTTTCATATCAGATTGACATTGTAGTATTGTGGAAGGAATTGCTAAGTATTTCCCTAATTGCTATCATGGATTTTGTCTTGAATATCTAAAGAGAAATTTGAGGGATAGATTATCATGTGAAAACACAAATTTGGTTAGGGAGACGATTGTGTCCAAGTTTTCAGAATGTGCATATGCACCAACAAAGGCATCATTCCATTTCAAGTTAAATGAATTAAAAAGTGAGGGAGGAGACATTGTAAGGGTTTTCTTGAGAAGTTTACCATATGAAAATTGGAGTGATGCATATTTTGAGGGCAAACGTTATGGTGAAATGTATTCAAATGTTGCTGAGTCATTCAATTCATGGATACAAGAAGCTCGGTACTTGCCAATAACAAATTTGGTGGACATGATACGGTTGCAAATCATGAATATGAGGTCTGATAGGAGGCTGGTTTCTAATAAATGGAATAAAGTTCTCTGTCCTCGTATGGATAGTGTATTGGAGAAGGCTTTCATGGATAAGAGGACATGGAATGTGAGTTTATCATCTGATAATGTGTTTGAAGTGCATTGTTTTCCTTCGGTTATGGTTGATCTTGGGTTGAGAACTTGTTCATGTCGAAAATGAGAAATAAATGGGTATCCATGTCAACATACTGTTGCTACAATTTTTAGGAATGGAAAGAATTTGAATTCATTTGTTGAACCATTTTTTCATGTTGATATGTATCGTCAAGCATACTCGTTTTCAATTGGCCCAGTTCTAATGTTGAAAAACATGTGTGTAGCATTGATGATGTTATGATTTTACCTCTATTGTGTAAGAGACCAGCTAGGAGGCCAAAGGAGAACATAATTGCTTCTACTGGAGAGTTTAAAAGGGTGATGAAGTGTAGTCGATGTAAGAGTATTGGTTGTCATAATAAGAGGACATGCAAGGAACCTCTGTTAAATAGTTGAGGATAATATATTTTATAGATTGAATAATACATTTGAGGATTACTTTGTGTATTTTGTTTTGTGAAATGTACTTTTTGGACAGTGTGTATATAATACAAATCAAATTCTTCTAGAGAAATTTTCTAATGGCAGTGAAAATTACTTTTTGTATGTGTTTTTAGAAACATACTTTGGGAGTGCCTTTGTAATACCAGTCAAATTCATCTAGAGAAATTTGCCAATAGGAGAGCAATTTACTATATGCATTGTATTTGTTGAAATGTGTATTGTGTTTTGTGAGGTCAAATTCATCCAGAGAAATTTGCCAATAGCAGAAAAAATTATAGTGTGCATTGTGTGTGTTGAAACATACTATAGGTAATATGTTTATAATACCAGTCAAATTTATCTAGAGAAATTTGCCAATAGCAGAGCAATTTACTATATGCATTGTGTTTGTTGAAATAGGCATTGTGTTTTGTGAGGTCAAATTCATCTAGAGAAATTTGCCAATAGTAGAAAAAAATTATAGTGTGCATTGTGTGTGTTGAAAACATACTATAGGTAATGTGTTTATAATACCAGTCAAATTTATCCAAAGAAATTTGCCAATAGCAGAGAAAATTCTTTGTGCATTGTGTTTTGTGAGGTCAAATTCATCTAGAGAAATTTGCCAATAGCAGAGAAAATTACTATGTGCATTGTGTTTTTTGAATTTGATGATTGTTTTGTACCAACACAGTGCATTACAAATTACATGATCATATGGGCACCCTCTTGGCACAATACGAGTTAAATTTCTCTGTGAAATTTTGGTAACTTCCTACCAGAGAAATTTCTGCAGACAATTTGCTCTGAGTGGATTGTGTTGACAATCACCACTTAGTATGCATTATAAAAAAATATACATTTAACCATTGATAGCTATGAAATTTATATTAGTCAAAAAAAGATATATATATATATGTCAAACATCATCGTTCCTTCAATGTATGAAAAAACAAATTAAAGTGTTATTCCTAATTACATTGTGTGCATTGTCTTCCTTTCACTAGTGTGCTTTCACTATTATACTCTTGGTTCTTCTTCTGGTGATATTTGAATTGGTTCTGTCCATGACCGGCCAACTTTGGTCGCAAATCTCTCTATGATTTCTGCCCTCATCAACTTTACGTCTTGTGTAGACAATTTCGAGCTAATAGGTTCATGGTTGTAATATTGTCTCATTATGTAGCATACAAAGAGGCCACAATCCACACTGCATATAAATTATAGGTATAGTCAGTTTTAAGAAACATTCAAATTACATTATCTTATTTATTGATATTGTAAACTGTCTTGTTATGGAGTATTGTTGACATATTCAAAGTCATAATTTGTGTTTTGTGAGTCTATCAATTTGAAAGAAAGTTGTGATTGTGCCTCTCTTTTAAGGCAAGCTTTCAAAAAATTCTCCACACAATCTTGCTGCAAAAAAAAAAAATTTAAATAACAGAGAAATTTACACACAAATTAATAAGATTCTATGAAAATTATCATCACATAAACATTATCATGGATCAGAGAAATTTGCATTCGTTACCAATTATTTTGCATCTTTGATATATTTGTCTTGTGCATCATCCCTCCTTAGCCTTAGTGAGTTGTAGTACATCCATAAATTGTCTTGTTTGTCCAAGACTAGCAAGGTCTAGTGATTTCCATCTGTTGACTTCTCAGTATTTATTGGGAAATGGAGGAACCTGTAGTTCCTCCATGCTGTTTCAAGATGCTTGTCAAATAATGAAACTCGGAAAGTTTGATTTTCCGTCATCTTGATGATGTTCTGCGGTCAGAGAAAATCAAAAAATGGTTATGAGAAAGTTGAAATGACAGAAATTTCAGAAATATACATACAGAGAAATTTTAAATGCACACAATTAGCCAGAGAAAATTAGACTAGTGACACAATTGGCTTCAAGAAGTATCTTAACAAGAGAAAGTAGTAAGTAAATTCCAGAGAAAATCAAATAAAAGAGTAGTAACATACCAAGCTCATGCATGTGAAAAAAAATGAAGTTGGTTGTTGTTCTTTTCTCCTTTGGTTAGCAAATAGGATCTCTCGATAACCATCAATGACCTGAAAAATATCATTTATAATTGTAACATTGGTTTATAAAGGCTAATGGAACATTGCAGAGAAATTTGATGAAAGACTTACATTGTTAGCAAAAAAATTTTCCTTTATTAGGTTTTCGATATCTTCAAAAGTAATTAGATTCAGCTCACTTGTCCAAATTAAAGCCCTACAAGATGATAGAAAAGTGATTTAATAGTTGTTAATGCAATATAAGTTAGTAATTATTGTTTGTCATCTTCTATTTTATTTGTTGTACTTACTCTAGTCTAGACATATTTGATATGTGTTGCAAGATATCTTTGACATGTTCTTTTACCAATTTTGCAACTGGTAGACTTTGTGGAAAAATGTAAGATTTTTCTGACACTTGTTGTTTGAGGCAAGACATACTCATGAGCATCAAGTACTTCTTTGTCTTTGCTGGTTTGCTCTATTTGCTTTGCAGCTTACTTTGAACCTCTAGTCACCTTCACAATTTTGGGATATTGAAAGTCTGGATCTTACTTTTCTTTCCTTTCATTTGCCTTTAAGTTCTTTATCATTGATATAGGATCTTTTTTCATTGTAGACAGTGAAAATATCAGTAAAAGTTAAATTTCTCTGAAGTAACAGATCATATTTTAATATGTAAATGTCCTAAAAAAATTTATATTATCCAAAAAAATAACACTGTTAAATTTAGTTTTAATATATTAAAATCAATATTGTTCCATTTATAAAGTTTTAAAAAAAAAAAAATTTGACAACCTATATTATTCTTGTAAATTGTACTTTAAAAAAAATACACAAAACACAATTTGTTAAAATTTAATTTGTCATTGACCGGTGATATTTTTCTAACTCTCAACATTTTATATATAACATTGTCATAATTTATTAATTTGGTAAATTTATACTTTAGTTTGATTGTTTTAATAGTATTAATTAATTTGATCATATAAATTATTAAAAAAGAAAAAAATTAATGTGTATAATTCTAACAAAAAATATGTAACCCGGTTCAATTTGATTTTGACCTATAAGATTTGGGTTTACATGTGGAACGTTGTTTTAATTTTTTTAAATAAGCTTAACCCACACTAGCCCATTGACTGCTCAAATCCTAAAAAAACCCATTAATATATGAGACGTGAACACAATAATTATAGGCCGGGTAAGCCCACTCCATCTCATTGATGATCCTTACCTATTCCTTAAATAGATAATAAAAAATAAAATAAAAAAATTGACACATAACTTGCCCATAATATCTCAAATGAAAAACTTAAAATAATATTATTAGTATGTTTAGTTTAGTTTTTAAAATTTATTTTTAATTTTTTTTTCATGAACTTTTTCATATTTTAGTTTTTTAAAGAAAAAAAAAAGAAAAAGAAAAAGAAAAATTTACGTTTTTAGGTGCATCTATTCACTTAAAAAGTAAAATGTTTGGCGAATCACACTAGCAGTTCCTGTAATTTGGGATTTGTGTCACTTTGGTCCCTGATTTTTTAATTGATATACATTTAACCCTAAATTTTGAATCTTGTTTCAAATAAAGACAATCAAATATGTTTATTTTGCAAACGATCTATTTTAAAAGCAAAGTCATCATATAACTTATTTTGTGTTAGTTAACTTGTATATTAAATGAAATATAATGGCTTTTTCTAATGAAAAATGTTTGATTATAAAATTCTATTTGGTTTGATTTTCAAAATCTATTTTAAAAAAAAAAAAAAAAAAAACTCTTATCTTTTGGAAGGGTAGAAATAATTATTTAAAATTATTATTTTTTTTATATTTATTTTCATTAAATTAGTTTCTATTTTTTCAAAAGTCAAATATAGTGATAACTTTGATATCATTATTAAACCAATCCATTAAATCAAAAAATTCAAAAATAAAAACATTTCATATATTAAACATATTGATTACACATTAAAAGTCTAATAAACATCCATTACATATAACCATCCAAAAAAATGTAGTAATAACAAAACTAACCATCTATTACATGATAATCATCCAAAAAATTAACAAAAACAACCACTCATTACATAATCATCATCCAAACACATACTAAAATTAATTTGGTAAAAAAATAAAAAAATAAAAATGTAAAAGATTTATCATTTTTATATAATTTTATATTTGGTGAGTAGAAATAATTTTAAAAATTTTTAAAATAATTTTTTGACATTTATTTTTGTCAAATTAGTTTAGATTTTATCAAATAGATGACCTTGTCCTAAAAATAAAACATTTTTCATTTGCAAAGAACATGATATCTTCAATTGTCCTTATTTATAATGAAATTTAAAATTCAAGGTATAAGGACCAAAATGATACAAGCCACAAACTACATGAACTGTTAATATAATTCACCCTAAAATATTTGTGAAAAAATATATTAAAAAAATTCACTAAAAACAAACTAACAAGAAAATAAAAAATAATTTCTTCACAAATATTTTACTTTTTAAGTACATCTAAAATTTTTTTTAAAAATATGATTGTTCACTAAAAAAAAATAATAATGACAAAAAAAGCCCTCAAAAGCTATATTTGAGTTTAAAAACCAAATAAAATGTAATATTTTTTGACTTGAACGAGGTAAAATGATGTTAAGTTATAATTCAAGGGGAAATGTTTAATTTATCCATATAATTGAAAGGGTATTTTGGTTATTAAAATCCAAAAAAATAAATAAATAAATAAATAATTAATAGATGTACAGTGTGCTACAATTTTTAGTTTAGGTGTAAACCGATACAGAATAATAAAAAATTATTTGGGTGCAAATAGGATACTACGTGACATGTCACATGGTGCCTTCAACCAATCACAAACACTATGACATCTCATGTTGTCTCCCCATCACCCAACACATAAATATAGCAAGTACCTTGGAGCAATCAAGAAACCTCAGTAATCACTTGAACCAAAAAAAAAAAAAGTGCATAAATAATAAAATAGGATTAAATGGGGCACTAGTACTTCTGAAGACATAAAGAAGGGAAAATCAATAGGGAAAAAAGAAATCAAAGATTTCCCAGTTTCTTATGGCATGCTTTGAAAATATATTAAAACCAAAGCAGCCCCCAGTCATGAAACACTAGGGAAAGAAAATGCAATCTTGACATGGCTCTCATTAACCTTTTCTAGTAGTTTGGCAGATGTAAAAGCTAAGGGTGTGTTTGGTTTGTGTTTGTAGAGTAGTTTTTGAGATAAAAAGTACGAAAACTTGTTTGGTTTGCCTTTTTTCAAAAATGGTTTTGAAAAATTATTTTGGGAAGAAAGTTTTAAAAAAGTGATTGATTTGATGTGTATGAGAGAAATAGAGTGATTTTGAAAAGTAAATAACTAAACAAAATTTTGAGATTTTTTTTGAAAAAATTTGTTTGGTTTGATTACTCTTGAAAATTTATTTGTAGAGAATTTTTCTCAAAAATTTTCTGAAAAACAAACCAAACAAGCCCTAAATCCATGCTTTCTTATACCCACTGCACGAGCAAGAAAATACTGAACTCTATACAAAATATCTTTCTTTTTCCTTTTGGGTTTGGGTGTCTGGACCAATTTTCACGTGCCTCAACTAATCCCTTCTCCGGTCCGGTCAAAGACAAGCCATCCACATCAGGATTAAGAAATTTACAAAAAATTTCTTTCTTGTACCTTGGCCCTAAGAGTCGAACTTCAAACAATTGTGTGGAGAGTATACCCACCAACCATTCAAGAAAACCCTCAAGGTTAATATCCCTGCCTCCTGCACACACAGGCGTGCACGCGCAAACAAAAAAAGACCAACCCAAAAAAAACAAAAAAAAAAAAAGAAGGAAAGAAAGAAAGAAAAAACAGGAAACCAGGAAAAGTAATTATGTAGTCATCTTCTAGAAACAAACATTTTCCTTACAGAAAGCTATAACCTATGAGACTACTGTGGTTGAGCATTGTTTGTGTAGGTTGAACAGTCTATGTATTCCATAGCAACCTCATGCAAAATAAAGCTACTGGAATAATAGCATCCATACTATGTTACAAGTCCAAAACTTCCTCTTTGTTGAGAAAACTAAAAAAGTAGAGTGTAAGTTGAACCATACACCAAGGTTTAAGAAAATACTTGTTTATAAATAAATAAAAAGCCAAAAGCAGCAAAAAGTTGGCAAAACTTATTTGCAGCTTAAAAAAAGTTAGTTTAGAAAAAAGTTACTCAAACCCAGCTTCAAAAAACTCAGCTCTCATGCTGAAAAAAACCAAGTAAGCTGAAAACCTAAACAGTTTTACCAAACACTCTTTTAGCTTTTCAAAATACTACTACTTAAGCACGGATTTCAAATTTTAAACTTAGGCCAAGTTTGGAAAGACTAAATAAGTACACTTTTTGACTTTTATTGTATTATGTGTAGAAAAAGTAGAGAGGAGATGTTGATTGATGTGACTCAAAAAAGATAAAAAGATGAAATAAGTACACTTTTTTAGGTTAACCAAATTTGGCCTAAATAAGCTACAAATATTGACAGTCAAAAAATGACATTTATATGAATTCACCTAAACATAATGAATGCAAACTATAAGACAATCAATATTTCTCCAGTGTCACTCTCCTTCCAAATGCACCAAACAAGAAGAAAATGGTGCTACACTCAAATCCAGCACATTTTAAGCAATCACTTAGGCTGTGTTTGGATCATGAATTTGGATAAGTATTTGGAAAGGGAACGGGAAAGGGAAAGGGAAAAAGAGAGTGAAATGTGAATAAAATATAAGCTAATTTTTTCTCCATTTCCCTTTCCAACTCTCTATCCAATCCAAATTTATGATCCAAACACAACATTATGAAACTATCAACCCCAACTAAAAAAACCGTACAAACCCCATACACCAGAGGAGGAGTTATTAATACACAACCTAAACAACAATGAATCACAAAGTCACCCCATTAATTTTGTGTCCCTTCTTAACAACAAATCATCCACTCAAAACTTGGCATCCTTGACAATCAAACAACGAACTATAAAAACCATGTCCTATCCAGTGGCCCAAAGAAGGAAAGTAATTTTTGAAGAGGACAGGTACCCAAACTGCCAGGCATTTTAACACTAACATCCCACAAGAAGGACCTGCTTTTAATGCTTTCAAGACCACATTATACCCATGCTTCAGAGCCTAGTAGAGTAGATTCTCTGGGGAAAAATATTTGAAGTGGATTTATATACAACAAGAAGATTCAGAAACTGAGATTCTGACGCATCACTATATCATCAATATAGCAGGGAAAACAGGTAAATCAACTATTATGCTCCATATATTTTACCCATGCTTCAGAACCTATTAGAGTACATTCTAACCAAACCAAACCAAGCCTAGCCTTAAGTCCCATCAAATGGGATCGGCTACATGAATCATTCTTCTCCACTCGACTCTATCCAATGCCATTTCGTTAGTCAAATTAAGGAGCAGAAGAGTAGATTCTCTGGAAAAAAAAAAAAAATTGATGTGGATTTAGATACAACAATAAGATTCAGAAATGGAGATTCTAAAGCATCACTACATTATCAATGTAGCAGAGAAGACTTGTAAAACAACTATTATGCTCCATATGTTTTCAATGGCATCAAAATTTACATTATACAAAGAGAAATGAAGTTTTTGAGCGTAATGAAATCATCCATTGAACAAGGCAAAAAATCTCAATAGGAATTAGAAACGAAGTCGAAAATGAACATAAAAGTAGTAGTGTTGAATAGTCCGCCCACAACTTGAATATTCATGGATACAAAAAATAAAAAATGACATCTAAACACCACCTACCCACCCACACACACACACACAAAGAACTACATCCTTATGATTCTTAGTATGTTTTGGTTGATGTGGGAGTTTCCTTTATGTTTGATGTGGTCTATTTGGAGAGAGCACAACCGGAGGACCTTTGATGGGGGTGAAAGAACCTCTTCTTAAATTGATGAGTATAATTTTGTCCCTTTAGTATAGTTGCTCTCAAATGTTGTTTTTCTGTTCTTAAAACCAATTTTAAGACTTTGTACATAATTTTGAGTAAGCATATGAATAAGAACTATAGGTGTTTTCTTCTGCTATGAGGATGGCAACCCATTTCTTTGTAAAACTCAACTTATCCAACACCCCCCCCCCCAAAAAAAAAAGGCACAATTCAGTTTCCAAAGACCATCACTAGCCTATTTAATTACATCATAAAGCTCACCTTCAGTTGAAATTTTTGGAAAATTACCCCACCAGATGGCCTTTAACAAGATAGGTGGGCTCCAAGATTGTACCAGTTTGTTTCATAGGTTGCCACCTCAAAGAGAATAAGAATATTTCTGCTTTCTTTATCCCTTAAAGCCCCAAACCATATTTACCTGGACATACCAAAGAACAAACATCAAATTAACAACTAATAGGTTGCAAACTGATGCATAATTCCCAGCCTTCCAATTTCTAAGGGCATACAGTTTGCATTATAAAGAATTACAAGCTCAAGTTTCAGAAGGTTATTATCTAAACTTTTTTCCCTTCACATCCATAAACAGCAGAATCATCTCAAAGATTCTGTTATTGAATGAGTTGTAAAGCAACAGATACAAGCATCAGTGCTAAATGTTAACATGAAGAATACTGCCCAGCAACTTTAGAAACTAAGGATCCAGATGGCCTCCATCTTATAAATCATAGCTTCTATTTAACCCATTAAATATGCACAGCAGACACAGAGCCGTACAATCACAAAGTGACAAATAAACAATCTTTACTTCGCAGCAAGGATAGACATTTGACTGACTGATGCAACCAACTGATCATTTGTCACACACAATTAAGATCAAGTAACCATAAAGAATGGACACTATAATCCTAGAATTTTTATACATTAGACCTTTTTAAACCTATAAAACATTAAAAATAAATGAAAATGTAAAAAAAAAAAAAGAAGCTAAATGTAAACGAAATCTTACACTATTCCTGATGTTCACAAAAAGCTTTACAAACTCACAACTAGCCAAGTGTCACCAGGTAAGTGATGGCATTTAAAAGTACCTAACAATTACAACTCTCAGTGTCATCCATCTCTTTCCAACTTTAGATTCCTGTTTCTTTAGCTACTAAATTTATATCCATTAAATGCAAATGCACCTAATAAGTAATGTACCCAACCAATTTTCCAGTGTAGCCTCAACATACAGTAATTATGTACACTTTCATAATCCATCAAATGCAACATCTCAATTGATGAATTTAAATATAGATATTTACTATATTACATGGACTCGGGTACAGGTGTTAGGTACCGGTATGTATCTAGATGTTGGACTCATTAAATATAGATATATACTATATTACGCGGACTCGGTAAAAAAATGTTATTTTTATATTTTTAATCAAGTATGTGAGATAAAATGGTGCTATATGAAACTTATAGTGTCATAAAAACATTTATAGCAATTATACAACAATACGTACGTATAATAATAGTATTATATACAATT
Source organism: Camellia granthamiana (assembly GCA_036172215.1). Classification (NCBI taxonomy): domain Eukaryota; kingdom Viridiplantae; phylum Streptophyta; class Magnoliopsida; order Ericales; family Theaceae; genus Camellia; species Camellia granthamiana. The sequence continues at coordinate 64,695,321 of CM069908.1, forward strand.
ATATAAGAAGTATCCAACACATATCCCATATCCTTATCCGAGTGTCGAATGTCCGACACGGGTATTTGAGTAACATAGGATATATATATATATATAAAAGAAGCTCCCACATGAAACTTGAGATGACCAAATGAATCATATTCACCATTCACTGTGACTAAAGAAAACAATCAACCATTTTCCTAATGAACCCTAGTTGAGAAGAAGCATACGAGATTAGAAATTAATCACATTGGTAGTTACATGCCAATAAGAGATTTCACAAGATCCTACAATGTTGCAATATTTGACTCAATGATGCAATGTCCATGCATATGTGCAACAACTTTGTTGTAGAGGCTTTATTTAGAATTTTGTAATTTTGCATCTTTAGTATTTATATTTATTTTCATTTTAATTATAGCTTAATTAGAAATCTTAACAGAAATTTATTTCTTATTTTGTTAGGTGTACTAGTTTTCTTTCCTATTAGGGTTTAGGGTTTAATTAGGAGTCTTATTAATATTTTGTTTCATATTTTGTTAGGGATCCTAGTTTCCTTTTCTATTAGGGTAATTAGCTCATAAATAAGGATGTTTGGCATGATATTATTAAGATTAATAAAATTGAGTTTAAAGGTTGTAGCCTTCCGCGATTCGAGTTGTTTTCTTCTAAGGGAACTTGAGGTTAAGTTATTTTTCTCAATTGGTGATAACGATGTGGAACATAGAGTTCAATGTTCAAGCATAGGTGCAACAACTTGGGCATACAGATTTTATTTACAATTTTATAATTTGATGTCTTTAAAAAAAAAATTTCTTTTAAATTACATTTTAATTAGGTGTCTTATTAATATTTAGCTTCCTATTTTGTTAGAGATCTAGTTTCTTTTTCTATTAGGGTTATTAGCTTATAAATAAAGATATTTGGCATGGTGTTATTCAAAGTAGATTTAAAATTAAGAGTTTAAAAGTTAAGACCTTGTGTGATTAGGGTTATGGCTCTTTTGCTCTTCCTCTCTCCTCTTTCTCCCTCTCCATTCTACATCACCTAAGAAGCACGGACACTCCTAAAAAGGTGGTGTATCCGTGTTGTGTCCGTGTCGGACACCGACACTCATCAGACACTCTCCCGACACGTGTCCGACACTCATCCAAACGTGTCCTGGTTTTTCATAAAGAATTTAGAACTTGGACACTCTTCGGACACTTGAAGGACACGCGTGTCCATTGACTAGACACACGAAACTAATTATAAGTTTGAACAAAATAATTAGAATAAGATGATAAAGGAAAAATAATGTCAATTTATAGAAATTAGTATTATAATGTATTTATTTGTTGTCTTAGAATGACATGTTCATATATATGACATATAATAAATATATAAAATTATATATTTTGTGCGTGTCCTCCACGTGTCCTGTCCTACATTTTTTGAAAATTGTCGTGTTTGCGTGTCCGTGTCGTATCCGTGTCGTGTCACCTGTCCGTACTTCTTTGTACATCACTCAACTTAGGTTATAATGTTCAGTAAAATTAATTTTGAAGGCGTACGAGCAGGGATTGTCATGTCTATAAATAAGCATCCACAAGGAAAATAAACATTGGCGGGAATATAGAAATGAATAAATGGATAAGCCTCTCTCCCTCCCTCTTAATATACTTCAATTTGAAGGGAGAAATACAACTATATCGTTTCCCACTCTCCACAGCTCTTTTCTTCCCCTTTCTCAATGTCTCACTATTCCCATTTCTCTGTCCTATTGTCAATGCTTCCCTCCCTCATTCCATTTGTTCCTCTTTTTCCTTCTCCCTCTAGGCTACCTTTATTTTTATGTTCTCTTTCTTCTATGTCCTGGAATTCTATTTTCTTCCCACCCATCTACATCTTTTGTTCTACAAAAGATGCCTTGTGTTGTTTACAATTTCATTTCAACCAAATCTTTCCAAATAGTTGATGCATAATTCCAAAAGCAGTTAGCGGTGTCCATTGAATAAGTTTTTTCAGCTTGAGTCTGTTTAAGAGCATCATGAAATGTATTTACACCACCATCTTCAAATAAAGTATAGTGCATAGAAAAGCCACGTCCAATACACCTGCAACTCCCATCATATGAAATGGGTTCCACATCCAATTGGAAAACCTTTGAAAAAGGAGGATGAATCAATGCCAAAGCTAGGCGCAAAGAACCAACCAAACTGACCTAATGGATAAATAAGGAACACAGAAAACAACAATTGGGCTCTAAATGCAATTGCATTATAAGGTCGTAATTGAACAAATCACTTTTTTGATACGTGTACACCTACCAATTCGACATAGATTCAAGCGATTTTATTGAATCATGAATTCTACTAGTCCCGTAAACTAAGGTAATGGAGATTCAACTTTCCCTGGGGCTAGAGTACTACAAAAGGAAGTTGATTGTGGATTGCCAATAAGCCTAAAATCAAAATTGTTTCACGTACCAACAGAACCGGAAGCACCTTTTGTTCCAAAGGGAGGAGGAAGGGTTATCATTTATTTGGTGGTCAACGGCAGGAAACGTAAGACACTGCATCAATTAACCTCTTTGGGTTGGGAAATGGTAACGGATTCCTAGTCTGATAGAGTCTATTGCGTGAGAGCCTTCCATACTTTAGTGTTAGGAGTGGCAGTTGCCTTTGTTAGGAGCTGAACCTCCATGCTCTTTAGCACAAGATTTGGAGTCTTGCGTGTCTACTGTTTCACCAAGAAGGCATCTTGAAAGTGCATCTTATTCAAGGCAGCAAGTGAAGATAAAGGAAGAGGAAAGCTATTAAGACTTTTAGCTACGAGGCCTATAGCGTAATTAAGCCAACCCACAAGCCGATTGCACAAACTCCTTCACTCCAATTGCTACAATCCAATCCTAGAACTATGGCTCCGAAGGAATGTGCAGTGGATGTGTCAAGTTTGAAAGTCTCTCCTCCTGTTGCTGCCGTTGGAATGATGTCAAGGTTTCTATTTCAAGAGTGTATTCAAGGGTGATTCTATTTGTACACCAGCCTTTGTCTCAGTACACACCATTTATTTTGTTCGGATATCAACTTTCGAACAAAATACAAATGTTTGGATATCTACTTCCGAACAAAACATAAATGTTCACATATCAACTGTCAAATGAGTTTTTTGTTCAAACAATTGATTTTTGTTCAAAAGTTGATATTCGAACATTTTGTTTTTGTTCGGAAGTTGATATCCGAACGATACAAATGGTGTGTACTGCGATAAAGTAGGGTGTGTGAATAGAATTACCCCATATTCAAGGCTTCCATTAACAGATTCATCGAAGACATTAGTACTATAACAGTGGCTCTCATCACATTGATTGCGTCTGTCCTTTCAGGTAGGGATGGATTGTTTACTATTTCTTTTTGCAGCCATAAGATATAACAAGAGAATATGACAGCAGCCATACTGGACTAATAATGCATTCTATGGTTTTAAAGAAAAAGTGCATTCTATGTTATTTGCCATGTTCCCCAACTAAATAATTAATTGAGAACTAATTAGCTTATTAGGCCTGTGCCATCTCCAAATTATTGTGTCCAACTTGATTAGCTGTTTTACTGCCTCTTCTGATGCAATTCTTTGTCATATAGTTGTCATTCACAAAACTTATTTTATAAGAGCTAAGCATGCAATTAAGAATTCAACTGCCATTAAATCTGATATAAGGGTTCTGGATTCCACAACTCCACCGACATTGATCATTCATACCAATAGACATGTTGTGACAACTACAAATCACAACAACAGATACCTTACAGCTGAAATCAAACTGAAGAATGATGGGATCAAATGATCCATTCATCATACAATCATAATGAACCAAAACAAAAGGAGAACACTCCATAATGTTCCCTCATCTTCAAAAGCCACCCTACATGCAGCTATACATCTATTGTAGATAAAAAATTAAAGTAAAATAAAAACTTTTCTATGTGCACCAAAAAAAAATTAATAACCTTTATAATTGACAAATACCCAATCCATTTATCATGCTTTCAAAACCAAGTAAGAACCACAACATTCTCTTTAGAGCTTATGGGTTGAGAAAAATTGATAAAAGGTTTGGTGAACCCTCAATCGAGAGAATTCAACTGAGCACAACCTTCCATGTTGCAATATAAGGTTCATAAGAATAAATACTACTTACATGTAACAAAACATTCTTGGTAACAAGCATATCACTGAGTGGACTGTTGGTAGCAAGCATATTTCTAAACATTATTTTACCTTAAACCAAATAATGGTAGTAGATTGTATCTGCAAATATTACGTACTTTCTCCTTTTGGCAAGAACTCTCATCCCGCCATCACATTTACTCATCCATTGTTCCACTTTGGGATGTACCAAAATAGTTGTTGACTATGAAGTATGGGTACTTTGACAAATATGCCATACCCGTACCGAATACTTACTGGTATATGGTACTTCGTATGGTATTTTTGCATATGTATTAGGTATACGAAACACGTACCAAAATTTTTTCTTTTTCATTTGTTTAGCGTACCTAAACGTATCTAGTATATACCCAAGCCATACCGTAATTCAATCGAAATAATATTTTCTTCTACTATATAGATAAAATTCCTTTTACTAGATTTCTTTTTTATTTTTAGTTTTATACTTAGCATGATTTTAAAATTAAGTTATGGTTTGTAAATTATTTAATATAATGACATTTAATTTTCATTTATACATTTACTTTTGGCATTAATGTTAATTGTAGGTTGAATCTTAACAAATTAAATAATTTAATTTACATTACTTCAAATTAAAAATAAATATTTTTTTACAAACATACCAAGCCATACACGTACCCTACTTTTTTTTGGATTTTACCATATCAATATACCCATATCGTGCCAATGCCAGTACCAGTACTCGTACCCGTGCTTGTTGATCTTGAAAGGTCAAGGTACTTGATCTTAAGGTTTTACAGTAGTATCCTTTCTAGACAAATATGAATGCATTTAATAAAGTAAGACAAAGTGATAAAGGGTTAGTTTGTAAATATTATTTACAAACTACATTAAATAAGTGTAAACACATCCAATGTTCTCTCCTTAAAAAAATTGATTTTTTTTTTGCAGCTAACAAAAGAGGGGGGGGGGGGGGGGGGGGCATTAGAGGTAGTATTTCAATAACTGCTAATGCATCCCCTCTAGATAGGTTGAAGCTCTCCTCTAATGCCGACTAGCTAATTCTTTTGTCATCCAAAATTCCAAATGCCTTTTCACTTCCATGTTCTGGTAAATTTTCAAACTACGCAGCTTTCCAAAAGAGAAAAGAGTTTCCACTTTTCTATATTAGGTGCAGTAGAATTCCATAAAACAAAATTATTAACACAGGTTTTCAAATGAAGAAAAAATACAGAAGAATGAGACTTTCTTGTACAATTTCCACCATCGTCATTCTTCAGTCAAGATAATATCATACTTTATAGTTTATATTAATTTGTAACATTTGACTTCACATTGCCACCAGTTAAGATTTTACAGTCTCAGATAGATTATTTAAGTAATTTGTTAGTAGTTTTGGCTTCTAAATAGTTGGATAATGAATGGCTGATGACCTTAATTATAAATAAACAAATGCAGGAAGCAACCTCTGTATGAAGGAATAAATTGGCCACTATTAGCTCTGTTATTTACAGCACGGTTCCACCTTTAACATGTGAACTATAGCGGAGGGACAGAATTAGTTTCATATGGCATTTTTGAAATGACACAGATGCATCTGACTACCATCGTTTTACATGGTTCAAAGCCATATAAAGGAGACTTGCATTAGATAGTTGAACCCAGCATAAAGTCTTCTGTACAATCCAACTGAACATAATTCCACCATAAAGATAAAAAATAAAAAAAATCTGCCATAGTTCCAATCCCAACTTCAGAATCAGAGTATAGGCATCTTCTAAAAGGTTTAAGAGGTGATAAATTCAAAGCTGCAGGCGTGTGAATTTTTACTAAGATGTGCTCATAATTGATATAGCATGAGAACAAAATTACATTTCATTATATAAACGTCTTCAGAAAGGTCCAAAGAGAGACTAGGTCAAAGCCTAAACCAACAGCCAATTTCAAAGAAGAGTTAAACACAGATAAAAACCTTCAAGATAAGAAGCCCAAGAAAGTGCTCACTGCAGATGTGTGTGTGATGTCATGTATGGCATTTTTTATCCATTATTTACTAATACAATGTTATTATGCTCTATAACAAAGGGTCATTCAATTGCCATGCATAGCTAAAAATTGCACCCCTCTCCAATCACTCTAAATAAAATACAAATGAATCCCCCTACAAAGTACAAAAACTGATACCCAAAAAGAGACCAAAAAAAAGAAAAATCAATCTTTCTCTCTCAACCTCTCAAATTCCCTTCCCTTCCAATCAAGTTACCCAAAGTACTGCACAATTCCAAAGCTCCAGGGCTTTATCATAAGAACTAAATCCTCTAAAATCAATTTCCAACGGTTGAGCACAAGAAGAAGGTAAAACACTGATGACATTTTGATCAACTTATAGGGATCAGAAAAATGAACATTTTGATCATCAATTAGCTTCTTAAAAAAGGATTTACAAGAGAAAATATAGATGAATAAATGGACTATAAAGGTTTATCAATAGCATCAAGCCTCAAAGAGACAGCATGAAGAATCAATAACAACGAAACAAGATCATTGATATCACAATCATTAACATTTCTGAAGAACTTGAAATTTTAACCAATCAGAGAAGAATGAGAAGAAATCATAGAAACAATAGACACATTATGAGAACAAGATAAATGATATAATTGAAGAAAGGAATGAGCAAGAGAAACCTCCCCTATTCAAACATCCAAAACTGAACAACCTTCCTATTCGCCATATTGAAGTGAACAAAGGAGCTAAACTGAGCCAACCCTTAAGACATGAATTTCTAAGGAGAACGAGAAATTGCCCAAAAGAAAGGCCTAAATAAGTCATGGGCAAAGAACCAATGACAAACCCAACTAACTTAAGCATCCTTCCTTGTGGAACATTCAACCCAACCAAATCACTCTTATTCATATTAGCCTTAAGTCCAGAAACATATAGTTGTGTTACTAAGTCGACATTCTATGTGAGGTCTTGCCGGGAAACAATGAGCCCTTGCTTTTTATTACCTAATATCTAGAATTTAGAATTTGCAAGTTGGGTGTGCAATAATTTTGAAAGAAGTGTTCCTTTACCTAGGAGCTCCTTTGGCAACAACCTAGGAGTTATTGGTGGGTTTATGCTCTATTTGCTTTATCAATCATACAATCACATCAGCTATGTTTTAGTTACCGTGAGTACAAGAAAGCACCTAAAAGAAAAAGCTATGATTATTTTTATTGTTGCTAAAGTCACAAAAAGCTTGTAGGATAAGACTATATAAAGCTGAAGAACTTCCACAGGAGAGGGGGCTAAAATTGGCTTGGTATTAGAAGTAATTAGTTCCTCAAATATAGACAAACTGATTGTGGGAAATTCTAGACAACAACTAACTAAAGGTTTTGAAGTCTTAAAGAATGAGGCCAGAGAAGGGAGAAAGGTTAGGTCATGGAATTTGGCATTTAGGTTCAATTAAAAAGAATTAGGGCATGACTATGCTTATAACAACAAAATCTATTTGACGAGAACTAAAGAGCACAAGGGGAAGAAAAAGGAACAGAGTTCTTCAAGAATCTAATCAGGGAACAATTTTTTTTTTTTTTTTGTCTATCCTCCTAGATTCTCTTTGATTGGTAAGACATCCTGTCAGGAATTCAAGACAGAAAGTTGCCAACAACTAACAGCTTGAAGTGGCAGACTGGCACTTGCCGGGAGTGGCTTGAATAGGAGCCAGGCCTATTTTGATAACCAACAAAATGAAAATAACCAAAAGTAACATAAATGACTATTTTTTACTTCAATTATCAAATAAAGTAAAACTCTATACTAATTTTAAATTGTTAAGTAAAAGACTTTTAAATCTGAATAACTAGTCAAGCTGGTAACAACGATCAAGTATCAATAGATGGATGGGAAAGGAAGAAAAGAAAAATGGGATGAATGCTTCAAAACATTCTCATAATGGTTTCTATCCAAAATCAGTGTCATAATAAAATGAGAGTTGATCATATCATCGATACTTGTGAAGCTTTCCAAGGAACTGCTTACAGAAAAAGACAGCAATCTGGCGCAATTCAGCAAAATTGTTGATTCATTATATCAATTGACAAAAAAATTTAAGATATTTATTGATAAGGAATCAACATTGGAAATGTGAATCGAATTATATTCCATGGACGGTCAAGCTTGATTTCTTTTTCAACAGCAAAAATGAATAAATTTAGCAGATAAAATCCTGTCTCTAGTACAATAAAGGGTTAAATATACCGTTGGTGCCCAAAGTATGTGCTGTGCATCAGTTTGGTCTATAACATTTCAATTTTGTCAATTTAGTCCCCATTGTATGAATTTTTTGTTTAAATTCCCCAACACTAACACTGTCTAAATTGATTGATGGAATCAAGGCCATTTTGGGTAGAGTGGTTCACTTCAACTTTGGCTGATATGTTAATATATTGTGCCACAAATACCCAGCTCCAGTAACCCAGTTAGGAAATATGGGTGGAAACAGTCAGAAGGACCATTTAAACACAAATTCCATTCATTGGGGACTAAATTGATTAATTGACATAATTGAAACATTTGGGACCAAAATGACACAGCACATATTTTGGGGACAATTCAGACAGAAGCAGGAGCAATTTGGGTAGCCGTGTTCCACTACAACTATAACCACTTTTTTGGACTGATGTGTTAATATATTGTGCGAAAAATACCCTGCTCCAGTAACCCATTTAGGAAATATGGATGGAAACAGTCAAAAGGACCATTTACACTAAAATTCCAAAAATTGGAGACTAAATTGAGTAATTGACATAACTGAAATATTGGGCACCAAAATGACACAAAGCGCATACTTTGGAGGCAATGGTGTATTTAAGCAAACCAAACTAAGCCTTTGGTCCCGCTCAAGTGGGGGGTCGGCTATATGAATTCTTTTTTGCCATTATGCTCTGTCAAGAGCTGCATGCTCAATTAAATTAAACAAATTCATATATTTTTTACTATTGCATCCCATGTCAATTTTGGTCTTCCCCTCCCCCTAACATTTCCATTTAGCACTACAATAAATGATAAAAACTTTTGCAAATAAAAACTATTCAGAAGACAAAAAGGCATAAAAAAAATGAAGAAGAAAAAGACAATCCACTGCTTCATTTAAAATGAAAAACCACAGTCATAAATTAAGATAACATAATGCACTTTAACAGTGCAATACCAAATCTATCAAGCCTGCCTGGTTCAAACACCTTCTAAAATAAGACAGATGTGGAAGAGCTTATAAGTCAATAAAAGTGTTCTTTCCATCTTAAGCAGTAACTGAGCTGTATAACAAAAAGAACCTATGAAACAAGTGATTACTATCTTAAAATTTGCTCTCCAATATATTCCACTCTCTGAAGGGTGATGCAATTCATTTTCTGTTAAGCTCACTAAATTAGATGCATATATCAATATGAGACATGAACTTAATATGCCAAACAACTAACATGAATAAGAGACATGTATGCTCCAAAAAGTACCCCATCTTCCCTCAATAAATTTTGAGCGCGCAGACCTTGACTTTTAAATAGCATATGACATTTCTCAAACAGATCCTTACTAAAGGAAGAATAAAAGCAATTTTCACACAGAACCCAACACAATAAACAGATGACATAAGAGGCTGCTGGTTAACAGCGTTAAAAAATCATTGGAGAACTTTAAATGCATAAGAATCATACCTTTGCACAGTAAATTTAGACTTCAACAAAGGGCCAATAAAAAATTCCTATTCAGCTGAAGCAAATGTGACACAGGCAAAAAGGTTCATCAACCCTCATTGTTGGTTTATCCTTACAAAAATCCACATAACATCCCAGGCAAGTAAAAGAAACACATGGTATACAGATTGCAAATAGATATTTACTTATTGTCAAAAAAATAGGTCTAAGATCTTTGTAGCATAGGCAATCAAGATCACCATGTTTCATTGGCCTTTGTCCAAAAGGCCTGCAATCCAACCTAGCTACTCATGCAAAACTGACCCTCTTCTGGCTTCTTCCCTTCCCCCAGTGATGGCCAGTGTCATAGTCATCACCTTGAAACCTTGACCTTTTGTACCTTGATGAATACTGATGAGAAGCTTCTCTCTTCCGGCACCCACCACTCAAGGCTCCCCAAGCTCCTCCATTTGTTCTAGAGTCCAAATGTTTTGGCTCATTATTTTGATTCCCCAACTGCTTCCAACCCCAGGTTTTGTCGCCACAATCTCCCCATCCTCTGTCTTTTCCACCTCCATTACCCTTGTGTGCCCAAGGTGTGTCACCACTTCCAAATTTTTTGGACTCAAGAACATTGGTCTCCCAACGGTCCCAACTCCAACAATTATTTCCAGCATCACCCCATCCCTTCTCCTTTGTAGATCCTACATTTTGACGGTCATGTTCCCTAGAACTGTCAAAAGTTTTTGACTGCAGATCAAAAGCTTGTCGCTGGTTCCAACCCCATGACTTATCCCTACAACTTCCCCATGCATTATCCTCCAATGCTACATTGACTCGAGTATAGCTCTGCTCCCAAGGATTATCAACATTATTTAAATTCCTTGATTCACTGATAGAGTCATCCCATGGGTTCCAACCTTGTGCTACATTCTTCAAAGCTTCAGTACCCTTCAGATCACAACCTTCCCAAGGATTGTCACCATTACTCAGATTACCATGCCATCCAACAGCACAGCCAGAAACTGAGTTGTGTGGATTTTGGTCTGTAGTCTCCACCTTATTATTTTTTCCTCCTTCATCAGGATTGAAATATTCCCGATCCAAGTCAGATATCAATTCAGGATCAATATGAGGATTCCAATCAATTTCATCAATATACATGTCCGGATCAGGCACAGGAATATCACACGGAAGACCATTAATAGCTGCCCAAAACCGTTTTTTCGCATTGTTAAATGCTTCTTCAGAAGCAGAATCATTCCACTTCACCACATCATCATGGCAGTTCATATACCTTTTTGCAACCATAACCTTCTGCCATGGAATTGACCCCACCAACGTGCAAAATTGCTTTTCCCATGAAGGTACATTGCTTTGCCAAAGTCCTGTATAGAAATACAATAAAGCAATTCATAAGTGACAATCCCACTGGAAACCCATTTAGCTAAGTGAAATTAGAAACATTCTTCTTAGGAAAAAGGCAACAGTAGGAGATGTTAGTTTTAAAAAAATCACTTATAGAGAACCAGAAAACTACATTGCCTAAACTCTACTGAATATGTGACGTATTTCTGTTGGACCCACAACTCCGGCATGAGATAGATCGATTGGGAATAATTTATCTTCTAATCATCAAATAATAATGGTTGCTACCTTACCATGTGATCTGCCCATCCAAAAATAACAGTTTCAAAGGAATGCTTGCACTCCAAACCTCTTCTCAAGAATAGATATCATATGATAGCATTAGGACCTCGTAAAATTATTTGAATTTTAGAAACTCAAAGACAAAAGCTCAATCCATCACCCTCCCTGCAATAAAGTCAATATGATTCACAAACTCATTCAACCCATCCAATAAGACACATAACCCTTAGCCAAAAAGGTCAATCTCCTCCAATCCACCCATATGCATTGGAAATCACTCTGCTCCAAAAATTCTCACACAGGAAAATCTTAATGACCATTTACTCAAAAAAAGCATGATCAAACAACCCAAGCCTCGCAATGTCCAACCTTAAATGTGGCTTAACAGGAGGAGGTTTCTACATTTTAAAATTCTCTTAGAAACATGCCAATACCCCTCCCCACGGACCCCACCTCTAAAAAAATGGAGGAAAAAATGGAAGAAAAGAATCCCTAATGGGCCAAAAGTTCCTATAAAAATGTTGGAGATTTGTAGATATTTAAAACGGGGACTGCTCATACACTGGATGACAATGGTTTTAACAGCATTGCTGAGGGGGATAGATTGAGCCCAACTTTTGTGACTAACAACAATCTTCTTCCCCCTTTATTAATTTCCTTTTTTCTTGCGATTGGTTTGCCTGTTGAGTGTAAATGATTTACAATATGCATGTATCTTAGTACTCCCTTGCTAACTAGTCTGGGGGTTTATCACAGCATGGCTGGATACTGTTGAAAATTGTAAGATTATAACTATGAGGTTTTGAAGAATTGTGATTAACATTTGGTCATCAATAATAAATAGAATAATGAGAATAAATAGAAAGAAACAAAATGACAAAACACAAGTTCCCCAAAGATCAAAACTCCACTGCCTTTAAAAGTTATTATTCAACCTCAGAAAACCTAGATGTGGCACCTTTAATAGTGCCTCTGGCACGTAACACATAGGTATGCTTTTTAGATACTCTTCGACTTCTTTCTAGTCACACCCATTTCCCTCAACTGGGTAGCCCCTTCTAGCAAGGATGGTAGCGTCGTTTACAACCTCCCTATGCCTGTACACTGCCATGTTGAGACTTCATGCAGATACTTCAAGACACACCATATATATGCATTATGTGCATGTGCAATCAACGCCATTTGTTTACCTGGCCCTACTTCAGTCCATACATTGTAAACTTTCATTGCATGAGAAAATGGCTTATGCTTTCAATAAATATATCATGAGTTCTGTTATCAGAATCTTACAATTAATGATTCGATTCGCAATCCATACATAGTCAATATGAATCTATGGGTGTTTATTTTGAGAGTGAACTAGGGTGAATCGCATGATTCATAATCAATTTACTTTTTACAATTCATGCAATGCTTGAAACTACGATGTCTAACAAGTTCCAACTATTTTTTACTTCCTTTTTTAAAGTAAAAATGATATAATACAACTTCTCATAGTGTTTAATACAAAACTAACCAATACCTATGCATGATTTGTTGTTATTTCGATGAGTAGGGTTTTTTTAATAAGATTCATTTGACATGTTTTTAAACTTTTCTCTCATACTTTCCTTCAAAAAATAAAAAAATAAACATAATACATCTTCTCAAGACAAGGTTAAAATAACTTAAACCAATGAATTATTTATTGCTATTTTAGTGAAATAAATATAATTCAATATTACATGGGTCAAGTCAATTAAACTCAATGGTTCCACTACTTCTTTTTTTTTAAACGCTTTTTAAAGTGTATTAGGATTTAAAATAAACGATTCCAATTAGTTCTTTCTTTTTATTATATGCTATACATACTTTTTAAAGTGCATTAGGATTTAAAATAAAGGATTCCACTTAATTCTTTCCTTTCATTATATCTATATATAGGGTTCCTAGATTCACTTTTTAATGTCAAGAGTGATTATATTTTGATTTTTGAATAATTGTATGGTTGGTGGGATTTAGACCACATCTCTATCTATGGAGGCAATTTTTCCCCAATTAGATGGTGTAATGATGTCGTCATATAAGAATTATTTTTTAACATGTGCAAAAATCAATTTATTTCATTTTTGTTCTTATATACAATTGTTTATCATCTTTTGCAGTTAGTAGAGAATCTTAATGATTCTCAATTCAATTTGATTCAAGATTTGCAAAATTAAGAATTTTATTCACGATACGATTCTCAATTTGACAACTATTATCATGAACATATCACTCTCTCTCACTCTGTGTGCATGCATGTCTATGTTCCCCTCCCTAGCCCAAGCCAACATGACCAAAGCAACAACAATAGACAACTTGTAAACAATTATGAAGAGAAAATAATAGACTCAAGTTGACCATTTTCATAATCAATAAAGCAATAAATCGTAATAATATGAAACACTAAAAGAATTTATATTTAGATTTCTTAAAATATGTACAAGTACTTAATAAAGTATGGAAGACGTAACATCTCTCTCTCTCTCACACTAGTAAACAATCTAAACAAATCTAAAGATGACTTTTTTTCATATGACTTTTTTAGAAATAAATTGAAATCTTCCTAATGTAACTACTTGTAATGCTACATGAGACATAAATTTCATACTACTTCTTTAGACCTCTGTCTATACATATATATGTGAGAATAATATTAGTATAGTATATATTATGTGAATATTATTTCCTATTTAGGATTGGTTTAGGTTTATTCTTGTTTCCTATTTAGGATTAGTGTTCTATATCTATTAGAATTCTATATCAGTGATGTATTTGTTTAGGATTAGGATTTAATGTTCTATATAAGTGATGTATTCTTTGTTCAATAAATACAATTGAATATACAAAAATTCTTTAGAATTCTTACATGGTATCAAAGCCGTGTCCGAAACCCTAGTTCTCACCTCTGATTGGTTCGAAGTTCTTCCTTCAATTTGAAGGTTCCCTCTGGTTTGAAATCATCTCTGATTTCGCTCTTTGGATTCGCTCAAGTTCAAGTCATCAGATCACCCTCTGCCTCGTCAGGTTCTTTACAACTCTTCTGATCTCGAAATGTGTCTGATTCAAGGCCTGTCGGTGACCATCGGAATCATGTTTTCTCGCCGGAATCGCAATGTTGTCTATCGCGAATTGGTCTCTTAAGTGTCGCAACTCGTCTGTCCTTGCATTGCAACGCATCAACTGCATCATCGTTACCCATCATTGCGTTGTTTCACCTTCGATTTGCTACCCTCTCTGGTTCGTCTACTAGTCATCTGGTTCGAACTTCTCTGGTCAACTTTATCTATTAGAATTGCAGCATCAGTTCTTCGGCTTCAGTTGTTGCTGGACTTGCGACATCAGTCGCATCTATCAGAGTCGCGACCCATTGCATCACGACATCTCTCTCTCTCTCTCTCTCTTGTTCTGAGTCTCGTGACCTGGTTCTTCTTTGGTTGACCATAGTTCTCCCTTATTCTTCTTTGGACCACACAAGGTTCTGGATATTACATTTAGACCCATCAGTTTTTTTTTTTTTTTTTGCCCAATTGGTTCTCTAGTTTTGGTTCATTATGGTGTTGGATATCCATCAGCTTCAGCCTTTTGCAAAGCCCAAGAAAGGGCTATTGACTTCCAATGAGTGTGTCTTCTGCCATCAGAGGGGTCATTGGAAGTATCATTGTCCCAAGAAGGGATGTCTGTCTGGCTCGTATTCTCAGCAGTCTTGGACCTAGTTTTGCCCTTCTTCTCCGAGTATTTTTCAAGCTTCCGCCGATTCTATTGCATCTGCTCCAGCTCCTGATCCTGATTTGGCTTCCTTGAGTGTTCAGATTAGTCAGCTTCAGCATACACTGTCTACCTCCCACCCATCTTTGTCTGCCTCCATTGTTTCCTCTCTTCATTCGGGTTTGCTTAGGTCTTCTTCAGGTATCTCTTCGTCTGTCTGACTTTTTTACTCTGGTGCCTCTCATCATATGACTCCTCATCTCTCCTTACTTCAGAATTGTACTCCCCCTCCCTTTCCTATTACTGTTAATGCTGCTAATGGGTTTGGTATGTCAGTTATATCTATTGGGTCTGTCCTACCATCTGCTATGTCTACAGACTCTATTCCATCTGTCTTATATGTTCCTCAGTTATCGGTCAGTTTATTATCTATTAGTCAACTTGATGTCTCTGGTTTTGATGCTATCTTTTCTTCTTCTATCTGTTTTGTATAGGATCAGATGTCTAAGCAACAGATTGGGACTGGCTGTAGAGTTGGAGACCTTTATGTAGTAGAGAGCTTGCATCTGCCTATGACTACCTCTCCGACTGCCTTTTCTTCTTTTCAGTTAGATTTCTGTCAAGTCCTTTCAATTTGTGATATTCCAGATTAGGGCATTTGTTTGCTGACTGTTTACGATCTTTAGCTCAATCAAGTATATTGGGTAAAGTTTTTTCTAGTCAACTTACTGAGTGTCGGAGGTGTAAACTTGCCAAAATGACAGCCTTACCTTTCTGTAAAAGTACTTCTATATCTGCTTCACTGTTTTCTTTAGTTCATATTAATGTCTGGGGCCCTTCTCCTGTTCTCACCAAAGGGGGTTCTGCATACTATGTGTCATTTGTTGATGACTGCACCCGTTATACTTGGGTTTATCTTATGACTCATAAGTCCGATTTCTATCAGATATACCGTACCTTTCAGTCTATGATTACTACTTAGTTTGGGTCTACAATTAAAGTGTTACGGTCTGACTTGGGTGGGGAATATTTTAAAAATAAGTTTTGTGAGTATTTAGCCAATTTGGGTGCCATTCACTAAACTTTCTATACAGATACACCTGCCCAAAATGGTCGAGCCGAACGTAAACACCGTCATCTCATTGAGACAGTTAGGCCTCTTCTTCTCTCTGCCTCAGTTCCAACTCCATTCTGGGGGGAGGCAATTCTTACTGCCGCTTTTCTTCTCAACCGCATGCATACTCCCCTTCTTTCTGGTCGGTCTCCTTATGAGGCTTTGTTCTCCCAAATTCCTAACTACTCCCTTCTTCGTGTGTTTGGATCTAGCTGTTTTGTCTTTCTTCCTCATAAAGATAGGACCAAACTTAGTCTCCAGTCTGTCCTTTATGTCTTTTTGGGTTATAGTCCTACTCAAAAAGGCTATCGGTGTTACGACCCTGTTTCCCGTTGTCTTTATGTCTCCCATCATGTTTCTTTTCTCGAACATCTACCTTACTTTCAGCGTCCTCCTCTCACTGCCCCAGTTTCCCATAAGGATTTGGTTCATATTGATCCGTTTCCTTCAGAGGTCCCGTCTGATAAGTACATCTCCACAATTCCTCCTGAGATTGTTCCATCTTCTCTTCCTGCTTCACCTCTGGCTGTTACTCCTCCTTCGGTTTATTCTCCTCCTCCGTTGTCAATTTATTCTCGTCGCAAGGCTCCTCCTCCACCGGTTGTCTTTGCCCCTGCTGCTGATCCTCTTACTTTTGACAACTCTGATCCTGCTGCACACCAATATCCTACTCGAGCACGTCATCCTCCAAACAGGTTGGGTTGGTCTAATACATGTTTTTCTGCTTCCTATCGTACTTTTTTGTCTGCTATTCACTCTTTTTCAGAACCTCAGTCTTACAAAGAGGCCTGTTAGGATCCTCATTGGGTTCAAGCTATGGAGGATAAGTTGTCTGCTTTACAGAAAACTAGTACTTAAGAGTTGGTTCCTTTGCCTGTTGGTAAGAATCTGGTTGGTTGCAAATGGGTTTACAAAGTCAAGACTCATTCTGATGGTTCTCTTGAGCGCTACAAAGCTCGTCTGATTGCCAAAGGTTTCTCACAGGAGTATGATATTTATTATGAGAAGACCTTTGCTTCTGTTGCCAAGATGACTACTGTCTGTACTTTGATCTCTATCACTGCTGTTCGTTCTTGGCCTCTTTATCAGATGGATGTTAAATGGCCATCTCACAGAGGGGGTTTACATACGTCCTCCTCCTGGCCTTCACCATTCCTCTGGACAGGTTTGTTGCCTTTGGCGTGCTCTGTATAGTCTGAAGCAGTCTCCTCGTGCTTGGTATGATCGCTTTCAAACTGTTGTTACTGAGCTTAGGTTTCATCCTTGTGCCCAGGACTCTGCTTTATTTCTTTTCCATATCTCTGCTAGATTTTTTGCGTTATTACCGTATGTGGATGATATGATCATCACTAGTTCTGACTCTTCTGCTATATCTGAGGTCAAGTAGCATCTTTTCCGCACCTTTAAAATGAAGGACCTGGGCCCATCGCGGTATTTTCTTGGAATTGCGGTAGCTTCTTCTCCCAAGAGCTACTTTCTTTCTCAGGCCAAGTATGCCAATGAGGTTATTCATCGTGTCGGTCTTATTGACACTAAGATTTCTAATACCCCTATCGAGCTTAATGTAAAACTCAACACTACTGATGGTGTTCTTCTAGATGATCCTACTCTATATCGAGAGCTCATAGGTTGCTTAGTCTATCTGACGGTTACTCGTCCTGATCTTGCCTATGTTGTTCATGTGGTTAGCCAGTTTGTCTCTGCTCCTCGCTCTACACATTGGGCTGCCTTGGTTCGGATTCTTCACTATCTCCGAGGTACTATCTTTCAGGGTTTACTATTATCCTCTACTTCCTCTCTGGATTTGGTGGCCTATGCTGATTCTGATTAGGCTGGTGATGTTACTGATTGCAAGTCCACGTCTGGTTTCTGTATATTTCTTAGCGATTCCTTGATCTCTTGGAAAAGCAAGAAACAAACTGTTGTGCTCGCTCTACTGTCGAAGCTAAGTATCGTGCTATGACTCATGCTACTGCTAAAGTTGTCTGGCTTCGTTGTCTGGCTTCGTTGTCTTCTTTCTGACTTGGGCGTCCCTCAGTCTTCCCCGACCTCCCATTATTGTGACAACCGCAGTGCTATTCAGATTGCACATAACACTGTCTTCTATAAGCGGACCAAGCACATTGAGATTGATTGTCACTTTGTTCGTCAGCATCTGCAGTCTGGCTCTATCTCGCTTCCTTTCGTCTCTTCGGCTCTGCAGTTTGCTGACTTCTTTACTAAGACTCACACTGCTGCTCGGTTTCAGTTTTTTCTTGGCAAACTCTCAGTGTTTTCTACCCAAACACCTTGAGTTTGAACGGGGGTGTGAGAATAATATTAGTATAGTATATATTATGTGAATATTGTTTCCTATTTAGGATTGGTTTAGATTTATTCTTGTTTCCTATTTAGGATTAGTATTCTATATCTATTAGAATTCTATATCAATGATGTATTCGTTTAGGATTAGAATTTAGTGTTCTATATAAGTGATATATTCTTTGTTCAGTAAATACAATTGAATATACAGAAATTTTTCAGAATTCTTACAATATATACATATATATATATTTAATATCGTTTTGAGGAGGTAAGGAGGAAGATAGTTTTGGTATATAAGTGCCAAAGAATCCAGCCATGAAAATGATATTATATATTTATGGGGCACTTATATACCAAAACTAACACCCTCACCACCTCAAAATAAACAATTCCTAAGAGACGAACATTATACCTCAAGTTAAATCTTAACTCATTAGGTTTAATAATAGAATAGTGTAATTAAGTAGCTAGCTGCAATCTTCAACTTTCCTAAATGTAATTTTATGTAATGCTTGAAATCTGAAAAACACGGGACCTTAAATGTCAAAATCAAGTTAGTATTGCCTTGGCAAGATATGCTGAATTCCATGGGAACTAAACCGTATCAGTACAAGAGTCAAAAGGTACGTTATGGAAATAATCTAAAAACCAACTAACTTATAAATTATAATTTAATTTTAGCAACCAGTACAGTAACTGCAAACTCCCAAAATAGTTCTTACGAAAATGGATCTCCCATATGTATGATATAATACAACGGAAAATGTTTGAGACCTCAAAAAGCTCCCACAGTTTGACCCACATTGATCTATTATGATAAATGTCTACTTTTGATTTGCTACACATCAAATGATATAGGCCTAACTCCTTTGCCACGTCATTGTGGTTGAATTTGTAGATCTAAATTGTGAGTCTCTAGCACTTCTCTAATAATAATCAAGACCGGAGAATAGTAACCAGTAAATGTAAGACACTGATAAGGAATGTGAGTTGCAGATAAAGAAAGTAATTAATCTCAGACAAACATTAATATGTTGCAGTGTTACCAGATGCAAGTCCTGTGACCATAATTAATAATTAAATCCACAAAATGACATATTAGTTAATAACTAATTCACAATAACAACGTAAAATTCATTAAATGCTTCAGTCTTCAATGCTTTTTAGATGTATCACTATCCACTCAGCTAAACAAATGCGTATAACAAGTACCATATAGGGCTTATATTTCAGTATATAATCATTTCCTTCTACACTATTCCTGAATGATCTTTAGGCTTTGTTTATTTTTGAAAATAGAAGACTCGAAATAGAAAGCCCAAAATTTTGCATTTACAGCTAATCAGGGACCTGGGTACACAACATTTTCCACAGAATTATTGATTCAGCGTCATAAGATGAGGTTTTTTCATTCACCATAACACCCGGGAAAAGAAAAAGGAAAAGAAAAAGAACTTAAAATGCTTTTTCCTGGAATTTAAGCACTTTCTCAGCAACCAAGCAAGGCAATAACACCATAACACAAATGAAAATGAATGCAATAGGGAGATGAGTAAAAAGGGTAAATCAAATTTGATACAATCAACACAATTCCTCTTGTTGCAGACAAATCCAGGTTAGCGAAACTCAAAGATGAGAAAGAATTTACAAATAAAATGAAGAGTGAGATACCAGAAGACTCAGTTTGTGTGTAGTAGGGCCTCTGGTACGAATCTGGATCTTCTCGGTGGTACCTTCTACGCGGCATCCATCTACGATTCCAATTACCCATATATATATATATATGTAGAGAGAGAGAGAGAGAGAGAGAGAGGGCGTTGAGTTTCAGAGAGTCCAGGGAGAGTTGCGGAAGACAGAAATAGAGAAGCAGAGTTTATACATCCAGAGCAAGGAACCGATGGTCGACTTTCGTAAGGTCGGAAACTATTAGGTAGCAACGGATGCTGATATCGGTGTTTGGCACATGTTTGTCAATTATATATTTTAATTAAAAATTTATAAAATAAATATAAATTATTATATTTTTTTTGTAAAAAAAAAAAAATTATTAAAATAATATGTTTCTAAAAAAATGTCATTTTTTGTTTTCATTTTTTTTTTATTTTTTAGTATTTATTAAAAAAACATGTTAAAAAAAGAATTTAATTTTAATTTAAGATCTTTAAAATTTAAATTTTATAAGATAAAACACATATAACATTTTCAAACTAACTAGGGTCTCTCAAAATTTCGGCACAAAAAAATTTCAACTCTTCATAAAAAAAATTCGAGTGAATGAGAAATTTCTATTCACAAGCATATTTACTATCAGTTTTTTGTTTTTTTTCAAGTTCATTTTTTATTTCCCTTTTACTTTCAGTTTTACTTTCATAGATTAAGCCTTTGTTTGGCATATCACGAAATAGGATTTTTTTGGTTAAAATAGTCACAAAATAAATTTTTTAATTTAATAAAACAAAATGTCACATTCAAATCATAATCATTTTATTTTTTCTCCCATAAAAGTTTAAAAAATCAAAAATTTTATCATAAACAAGACTTTTTAATTTCAAACTAAAATAATTAAAAAATCAATTCATATTCCAAACTTTCTTATTGTCATTATATTATTGGTTCGGACTGGCATTGTGGAAACTTAATTGATTAATTAATAGTACAGTTTTTGTTGTTTCAAACATGTAACAGATCTTGAATGTCATCTAATCATCATTGTTTTTGTACAGAGACTTCTTATCACATGTTACGCAGAATATAGATAGAGAGAGAGAGAGATAGAGAGGGAGGAGCTGAATCCGGATCCTCGGCCGCCCTTCTCGGCGGCCGTTTCCTGCCGTCCCCAAAACGGCGTCGTTTTGGAGGGTAAATTTTCAAAAAAAAAAAAAAAACGTAGAGGAAGAGGGAGGAAGGAAAGGAAGATGGAGGAGGAGGAGGAGGAGGAAGGAGGCTGCGAGCTCGCTGTCGCAGCTCATCGCCTCGCCGCCCGCCATCGCAGCCGCCCGATCGTCGCCCGATCCAGCTCGTCGCAGCAGCTGTACCGCCGTCGCCTCCGCCTCCTCCTCCTCCTCCTCCTGTGATTATGGCCCCCTCCAGTCCGGCCCTCCTCCTCCTCCCTCCCTCCTCCTTCCTCCCTCTTCCTCTTCTTCCTCTGTGTTTTTTTTTTTTTTGAAAATTTACCCCCCAAAACGACGCCATTTTGGGGGCGGCAGGAAACGGCCGCCGAGAAGGGCGGCCGAGAATCCAGACTCGGGCGGGCTGGAGTTTGGATGGGTTTGCGAATTGGAACGTAAATTAGACATTTTATATATTAAGTGATTTTAATTAATAAAAATATATATATATTTAAAGTTGGAGAAGAATGTTTTATTAATTTTTTTTAAAAAATTATTTTTTAGTCTAAAGACAAATCTAAAAAAGTAAAAAATCAAAAAAAAAATCAAAATTTTCAAAAAGAAAGATAAAAAAAAAAAAATTATTTTTATTTATTTTTTCAAAATTTTTATTTTATTTTTTTACTTTTTCAATCCTTCTAATTGAGTAGAACCAAAAATACAAAATATTTTAAGTTTTTTAAAAAAATGAAAAATAATAATAATAATAATAAAGCCAAAAAAATACAAAAAAATACACGCAAGTGGAAATAATTGATAAATTTTAAGTGATAAACGTTGACTTGTATGTGTTGCAATTTTTTATTGTTTGAAAATACTATGTAAATGATAAAGTCCTTTAGAAGTATTAAATATTTTTTTCAAAAGGTGTGGCTCTCTCAATCCCACATATTAAAATTTTGTGCGTAAATTACATTTAACATTTCTTGAGATTTAGAAAATATATATAATAAAACTTCATAGTGTTAAAGTTAAAACGATATAAATTAATGTAAATTGTTTGTATACAGATGAATAAATAAGTGTAATATATATTTTTACTATAAAAAAATTGATTAAATCATTTTTACATTCATATATATTACTAAAGGTGTAATTTGAGCGGACTCACTCTGAGCACATTCCAAAAAAAAATTAGGAATTATATTTTTAAATTCAATATTAGTTTAGCAAGAAATTAAAAAATTCAAATTAAATTTGAGTGAAAATGGGCAAAGCCACCAAACAATCCGAAAAATCCAAAATCTAAATTTTATATATATATATATATATATTAAATATATATAAATAAAGAGAATACTGTCCATATCTCGACTAGAGATGTGCTATCCGAGCTTGTGGGACTTACTACAAGTCTCATTTTGATAATTTGAACCGTTCATTTTTTAGGGTTCTTTGTGTATATCATCCACACAAAATATCAGGCTGCTCCAATAATTGTAGCATATTCTTTTTATGATGTTTGTCTCTAAAAAAAAAAACAATAAATATATTTTTGAAAATAGACTATTCATTTTTTTTTTTTTTTTTTTTTTTTTTGTATTCTTACTACGATTGATCATTGTTATTCCCTAATCTAAGAAATTATTATCTATCATGCTTGCAATTGGGTTGAAAATTCGAATAAGTTTGTAGGTATGATTTTTATTTTTTTCCTTACAATTATCATTCTTTGAGTTAATTAAACCCAAATTAGGGTAGGGCGGGGGTTGGGGAGGAAGAAACAATGAATGATTGAAGAAATCAATAATATTATATGTTTTTATTTAGGGCTGGTTTGGCATGTTATAAAAAAGGTAAAAAGTCAAAAAGTTACTAAAAAAATCAAAAGTTATCACTATTCACATATTAAAAATATTTTTAAAAAAATTTAATTTACACAAAAAAGTACAATCCAACTTTACACAGGTGGTGGTACTGAAGTGATGGGGAAAATTACATACATACACTGTGATGGTACAAATTACAAATTAAATATATATATTCATCAAGTTTGAGGGTATTGTTGGGCCCGTGGGGGCCTATCACGGGTTCCATTTCGATAATCCGAACATTCAATGTGTAGAACTCGTCAAGTACTATATGCTTGTAAAAAATCACGTTGATCGAATATGAATAGCTATGTGATCAAATCAGATTTTTGTCAGCCGTTTATTTTTCACCGTCCACTTTTTTCATACAAAACTATTTTGATCACATAGCTATCAATATCCGATCAACGTGATTTTGTACAAGCATATAGTACTCAACGAGTTCTACACATTCATCGGTTCGAATTATTGAAATGGGATCCGCGATGGGTCAATACCCGTGAAGCCTCATGCTATATATATATGTTCTGAAGTTATCACCATTTGTTGGGCAATCCGTACTATGCTTCAATCAGCACTGTCACTGAGTCTAGGACATAGGGGTAATAATGTAATTTTGCTATTTTATACAATATTTTAATACACATTTTTTCGTAAAAAGACAAAAAGTTATCCCAAACACACATCTTTTTTCTGCCTACTTTTCTCACCAAAAATTCAAAAAGTGCATTTATTTAGAACACCTCAAACAACCCCTTAGTCTATCTATAGACATCTCATTTTGAACGATCTTAAAATTTTGGCACTTTCTTTTAAACATCTGATGATGAAAGTGGAAATGTTCTATCTTACAAATTCTTCAACAAAAAAGTCGAATTCAAGCTTTAATCCCAATCTTACACTTATTTTGGCCAAACTATCCAAGTGTTAGAGATGAGTGGAAAATAAGACAATTCTTTGGAAAAATTCTATTTTTCGTTCAAATAATAGGGCTGTACAAAACTTGGTCTAGCCGTACATTTTTTCCTTTGGCCGTAAATAAAACATTTGGCCAGATGAACAATGTTTGGTCGGATTAAAAGTGTGTCGATCGAATGGTTTGTCCAGGAAACAGAGCATTTTTCGGGAAAACTAGATTCTTGCACAAGTTTCACACAAATATCTCAGATATTTGTCTCCAAAAGTCTATAAATACAAACGTCCCCCTTTAGTTTCAAGGGTTGAGAAATATTTCTAAGGCTTAGAGAGAAACTCTAAGAGTCTGTGCATCACACCATCTAGCTTCTTTATCTTCTCAACTCAATCTTCCTACACACACCACTCAAAATACCATTCAAGCTTGATCTTGAGATTTCTTGCTAAGTATCTAAGCCAAATCCAAGGACCTTGAAAGTGTTTGGAAGCAAGTTTGATAATAAAAAATTATTCCTTGCTTTGAAAGGTTGGTATTGAAGCCTTTCTCATCATTTTCTCTTCTTTTCTATAGTTTTGTTGTTCTAGCATGTGATTTTCCTTGGATTGTGGAGGGTTTGACCACCTACCCAAGGAATTGTAGTGTAATCTCTTCTTATTTCCATGTAATCTTCTTAGCTTTGGGATGTAGATGGCTCAGCCACCCCCTTTATAGAATTATAGTATGTTTTCTCTTTGCTTTCATATATTTTAGTTTTGGAATATGGATGGCTCAGCCACCTCCTAATAGAATTGTTAAATAGTGTAATCTCTTTATTTTCATGCATTTTCTTACTCTTTTTCATTATCTAAGTGTTTTAATCTATGTGATTCAATCCACACTCAATCTTGATGAGTACTTGTGGTTGCTTCATAGGATCCATGGGATATCCTTTGTTATCTCTCTATTTCTCTTCTTTTTCTTTGAAGCTGTAAGAGCTTCCTAATTAAAAGTGTTAAAAACTTTCTTTTCAACCAAATGGGAATGGATTTTACACCCATGTTCCATGACTAAAGAAGATGAGTCTTCAACTTTTTTAATGAGTCATAATTTTCTTGTGTTGTAGCATATGTAAAATTCTCAATTAACCAATAATAAATTTCAAAGCAATCAAAAGTTAATAATTAATTACATATATGTTATGCCAAACAAGAGTCAAAGATGATAGAGAGCAAGGGAGCAATGGACAAGAAATCAAAGAGAGAGAAAAGACAATATCAATGTAACTAATTCTTTCTTTTTTCTTATAATTAATTCTTTCTTTCACTTTCCATCCCTTTAATCCAAACATAGCATAAGTATTCTAAGAATTTCATTTTATTCACATCCATTTTAGCTGGTAGTGCCCAAACCTCTGCCACTCTCACAGTACCTAAGTCTTGCATAATAACTGTGTATCCTAATTAAGACATACTTTGAGGCTAAAAAGAAGTCCTATTCTATCCTACCTATGCCTCAAGTGGCTTTTGATTGAAAGATAGTTGTTTCTAGCTTCAAAGCCAAACAGAAAGTATTGACTAATCAAACTATAAATTTTTTTAAACAAGGGAAAGAAAGAATAAACATAAATAATTAATAAGACAATGATACGACATTTAATAGAGTAAAAGAGCAAATAATCCACTAAATGTGAAAGAAAGCCGTACTGGGATACTAGCATGGTTGATTGAACTTAAATGGTCACCCTAATAAAAAGAAGAGAAATTCAAATGGCAAATTGATAGATCAATATTTAGCATGTCAAATCACAAGGCGAAAAGATGCAGCTCCGTCACTGTGATAACCACACCATGCATATCATAATTGCATTTATTTAATTATGTGGAATTTGAATTTGAATTATGTGTTTTGTGTTTAATTTGTATGTATCTGTTTGATTTGTGAAGTATCTATTAGGAATTTTGTTCTGAATTTGAAATTGAAAGTCTAGATGAGTTCAAAACCCAAAAGTGGCAAGTTTAATAGTTTGATATAATATTTAGAGCCTTTTGGGAAGATTAATTAAAATTTGATTCAGTTTAGTAAAATTAAGTTTTGTTTAATTAGTCTTAAGTCTTAGGCCTTGTTTGGCATCCAACCATTTTAGTTTAAAAGTAAAAAAGACACTAAAAAGATCGAAAGCCTACCATTTTATCCTACAAACCTATCTACAATTTGAAATCATGTATGTCTGATAAAATCCTACCATCCTATCATTTTAGCCTAATAGTCTAATAGTACTGATGAGGATTTTTTCAGAATAAAAAAATGGTCTAGTCCCACTGTAACGCCCCGAATTAAATACAAAATGCCTTGAATTAAATACAATAATCCACCTCCTAACAACTAATAGATAGTAACACAAATGAAATGATAAGCTTTCCTTAATTAGAGTTTGATATACAAAAGGTGACATATACAATATAGGTTCATAAACAATACATCCTAAATCTATAGCATGTGTTACAAGATAAAAATAAATAAATAAATAAATAAATAAAATAAAATATAAAAGAAAGAAAGCTAAACAGATAATCATATGCCCTAATGACTTACATATTTCCAAGTCAATGTTTGGATACATCAAAAGTGATTCTTAAGCTCAATACAGATAAAGCCCTAGGTTTGTACAAAATTAAATACAAAATAACAACAATGAGCCTTCAACTCTACAGTCCTCCCAAGCTAAGTCCTTGGTGGAGGCATATTGTCAGCATCTGAAATGTTTTTCCCCACATAAGGTGAGCCAAAACCCAGTAGAGATAATCCAACATAATATATAAATCTTAACAAAGCTATAAGGTGAATGCATATGCAATGCTCGTGCCAAAATATTTTGTATTTCCTTTTAAAACCATGTAATGCCAGGTTATTACCATGACTCATAAATAATTCTTCTTACAATAGAAAATAGGATAGTGAATCACACTATAGGAATTTCAAAACAATACAACCTCTCTTGGAAATTTCGTCCGAAGGAAACCATAAACCGAGACCCATGTAAACGTAGGCTATACAAGCGTTATTATTGTCATTTCACGGAAATTTCGTCTGCGGGATCGGCACCCATATATATGTGTGGTTTTCGGGACTTTCATCATAGACACACAGACTAACTTATTTGATATAACAACAACTTCTTCCCAGATTCACCCATTTTCTCAAAACAATAACATTTCCAATGTACAAGTGTGAGACAATGCTCAATGCAAATAAATGAGAAAAATAGTTTCAATTCTTCTAATTCACATACAATTTCTGCAACAATCATAGCTATTCTCCACCGATAGCCCAAAACAGATATTTCTAAACAGATAATTAATGTTCCAAAAAGATAAGCTTTCCAATTTCAAGTAGTGAGTAATAATACATATCTAACTCTACCATCCTCATCAATACCAATCCAATTTCACAATTTCAACATCAATTTCACTATTTATACAAAACCAATATTTGAGGCATTTCTCCCCAACTCAACATTATTTCCAACATCAAAGTCATTTTTAGGAATCCATATGACAAACCCCTCTTTTGATATATACCCAAAAACCCTAGATTTGTCTCAAATCTTCTAAATCTCAATATTGTTTAGAAATAACAAATAGCTAAGTTAAAGCTCATAAAAAGAGTGGAGATATCCCTACCTCAAACTTAGAAGACGAGTGAGAGAATGTAGAAATGTCAAAGACGCCAAAAATGGACTTTGTTCCGATCAAATGGAAGCTCTATGTAAGCTCCATCCTTTTAATAAAGGGACTAGGGTGCAGAGATCTATGGATGATAGTGTATTTGAGGGTTGAAGATGAGTTTTAGAGAGAGAGTGAGAGATATTAGGGTTCTGAAATGTTTAGAGAGAAAGAGAGAGAGATGAAAAAGTGACTTAAAATGGGTTGTTCACAAACTAATATACGCACAGTTCGCTCGAGCGCAAGACGTGTCGCTCGAGCGACCAGACACAATAAGTTTTCCCGCTCGAGCATAGAATACAAACTACCAATAGTTTTGCAGACAGAGGTCATTGCTCGAGCACAAAAAGCTTCGCTTGAGCAAAGAATACAAACTCTTAGTATTTTTGCAAACCTGCAAAAGTACTGGAGTTTCACAAAGACCGCTCGAGCGCAAGAAGCTTTACTCGAGCAAAGGGACAAAAATCTGGGCAACAAAAGTTTGAAAAACAAGCTACTAACATGTTCCAAATGCAATCAACACATCCCAAAAATAAAACTCAAAGAGATATAAGGGGAAACAAGACTTGAATAACTATATATAACAAAAAAAACCCAGATCCAAAACATCAAATGGGTTGGGTCCAAACTAGAAATGCTATACCCACAATGTATCTTTATTTTTTCCTAACAACCCACTAACTCCCACAACCAAATGACAGATTATCCAGTCAGCGCATCATTTCACCTACAATTGAGTACAAATTCACGGTCAAAACTGTCAATTTCCCTATTTCTTTATTTTATAAATTATTTCACTTCATGTTTTTTCATAAAAAGTTCAAAAATTATTTCCAAACATATAGTTTTTTTTACCACATATTTTAGCCAAAAAAAATCAAAAAATCACTAAAATAGCATGTTTCCAAACGAGACCTTAATTAATTAGCCTAATGTTTAATTAACACTCTTAGCTAACCTAATATATATATATGTGTTAACAAAGGAGGATTAGTTCATTCTTCGTTACAAAATCTATTGGAAAACTTAGAGAGAGAGAGAGAGAGAGAGAGAGAGAGAACTAGATAGAGGATTGGAGAATTGAGTAGATGAGACCAAGAATTTGCAAGAATAAACTTAATTCAAGACTCTAGGTAAGAGTTTAATCCCTAAATTCATGTAATTAAATTATCTAGCTAATAAATTCATGGAGAATTTGAGATTAAACACAAGAAATTAGCTTAAAGATGATAAAAATGGAGCTAGATATACATGCATGCATAATTATGTAATGTTTCATCATTTTGTGTTTGAATTTTGTTATCTATGTTGAATTTGGGAGTTAAATTACACATGCATCTTTGATTCACAAAGTTTTGAAGTTTAATTTCATGTTTGGAAAGTCAAGGAAGAAGAATTTGAAAATAATTTATACATGCATGAAGTTTCTAGTTTTGATTTTGGTAAATTCATAAAGCTTTGAGCAAAGGGTTTACACGTATTTATGTTTATTGGAATATTTTCATGCTTTAGAGCAAGCCATGCATGATTCTTGCCTTTGAATCTGCGTTTGGAGCATTTTCTTCAAGTGTTGAAACCCAGAATTCGATATCATCGCTCGAGCGATAAAGTCTTTGCTCGAGCGCACAATGCTAGCATTCAGTAATTTTGCAGAGTTTTGTAGACTGCTCGAGCGACCAAGAGTTCGCTCGAGTGAATTCAGTTTTTCGTTGCTCACAGCTCGAGCGACCAAGTGTTAGCTCGAGCCTACATTAAGACCATCTAGTACTTTTGTAGACTTTGCAGAACGCTCGCTCGAACAACCTTGTTTCAGCATATTTAGAAAAGCTGCATTCTGTCCATCTTTCCGTTCTCATGTCTCTTCAAGCATCCTTAAACATGAATTAAGACTCATGAATGACTTAATAAGCTAGAAGTGGACTTAAATAGAAAAGAATGATTTGATTGAACTATGAGTTTCGTTGTGTACATGTTCATATGTTATGTATAGGTTGATCCACGGAGGCGTGACAACCAATCTAATCATTGTGAGTAATATCTTAGTAAATATATTTTTATATAATCTATTTTCTAAATGTTCTATTGTGGTAAGTTTTTCTGAACTTGTGATTTCTTGAATATAAATGAGTTTTCCATCCGTTTGAACGATATGCTATCAGGAAATGTAATTAGTGAAGTGTAAATGTATATGATGGACCCAAGGTCATTTTGCATATTTGATAAGCCTGAAATATCTGTTATGTGCTAGACCAAAAGGTCAGCCCATTATATATCTGAAAATGTTTGATCAAATGGTCATTACAATGATCTGATACTGCTGTAATAAATTGGACCCAAGGTCATTCTGTTAAGCTATTTTCTGTTCTGTTTTGTACATCTGTCATCTATCATTCGGTGTAACCCAATATCTGATATCTCTAAAAGGTTCTATGAATTTCTATAAGATATGTATCTATTCTGAATCTGACACAAGAATAAATTTGAATCCAATCTGAATGTTTATGTTTAAGCGTTGAAACTCATTCATTAAACCCTTTACTTTGATATTAGTCACTGGGTTTTAGCTCACCCCCTTTCCCTATATATATATATATTGTAGGTTAGCAGCAGGATGTCAAGCTCTAGAGTTCATTTAGAAGATCACTCGTGCTTTAATGAAGTCAACCGAGGAGTGCCTCTATGTTGAGGCTTTTACTTTTGTTTTTGCTTGGTTTTGTTTGACCACGTTTTGTATATAAGTTTTGAGTTTTGTAAGATGAAGAATTGTACTCCATGTATAAGTATTTATATATGCAACCAAGTATGTATGTATATGTTTTGGAAGTAGATTATTAACGTATGAGATTTTTGTTTATGTCATTTATGCACAACTTATTGGACATATTTATTATTCATTTATTTATCTGCTTCCGCTTAAGGCCCTATATAATTAATTATATTTTGAAATTCTGTCTAAGGCTGTTGGTAATCTTATGATTACTGGCAGGTTATGATCCAAACCTCTAAAGGCGAGTTCGGGTCATGACAGTCTGGAAAATTTAAAAATTCTCGAGATATTAATTTGTGATTATGTTTCAATTTTTAAACAATAAATAATAATCCTAATCAAACAATCAAAGACAAATCGATACAACGATTTAACATGAAAAAATCACAATTGGAGTACCTCTAATTGTGATAAAAAAAAAAAAAAAAATCACGGGCCAAAGCCACAAAACAATCCACTAAAAAAACAAAAAGGAATTACAAAGTGTACTCTCGATTATCTAACAAATCCACGTCCGAATTGAACTGACCCCAATGTGCCTCTTTCACCATCGTTTTCACCTCAGAATTGTCTTGTCCAATGTTGAATCCACAACGCTGATGTTGAACCCACAATGATAAGTCACTCCGGAATCCACCAAAACTTCAGGCTCAAGTTTCCTGGAATCCATCAAAGAACAACTCTCTCTTTTGTAAATGAAACAATAACAATAACTCTTAATGTTCAACAATCTGAAGCTCATTGATTAATCGATCACCTTCTATACACTAAGGAAACTCATATAAACTAGCCTCCAATATAAAGTACTTTGTTTTTTCTTCCTCTTTGAAAATATGGATGGCTCCAACCCTAAAAACAGCGAACAGTGCACTTTATAGAAAACATGATTGCGCAGCTCGAACTCTGTAATGCCCTCAAAATAAACCCATAAATCATACATTCATGATATCCATAAACTTAAGGGAATAAAGCATATTTCCATTCATCAGAGTATTGATTACAAAAGTATTACATGTTGACAACAAAAGTAAATGCCCTACGGGCTTACAACTTTCCAAGCTAACACTTGGTTACAAAAAGGAGAGTACTAACTCAAATACACATTAAGCCCTTGGCTTGAATTTACATGTAATATCAAAAAAAGAACAACAAAAAGATCTATCAGCCTCAAGCCTCCCAAGATACGTCCTTGGAGGTGGCATATCACCTGAACCTGAAAATGATGTCCCATATAGGGTGAGCCAATGCCCAGTAGAGATATACTAAACCAGATATGAGTAATAACTAAAACATTAGTATTTGATAAATGGCTAACACTTATAAACCAACTTACAACACAATCCAGTTCCATAACAAATATGTACATGTTTCATTCCACTTTCCTTTACTTAACCAATTCAATTCATAAACATGGCTCAGAACCTGGCCAAACAATTAAATGAGACTACATCCCATATTAAAACACTTCCTTTATTCACAATTCAAATGAGACTACAACTCATGTCAAAAACACTTCCAATACTTTAATTATCTACGTTATGCAGATGCAATTAGAATTTCGGGACTTTCACCCTGGACACTCTGGCCAACTTAATTATCAATGGAGTCCATCCCCTATCTCCTCCCAAACAAGTTTGAGAGTCCACCTCTATCTCCTCTCAAACCATGGAGTACATCCCCTATCTCCTCCCAAACAACATACATATACAATGTATTTAACAAATATCATATACAATGATCAATCAATACACATATTCGATGTATTATTCCAACCGTCATATTCAATGACATATTTCACATGATTAGTTTCAGTTTTCCCTAATCCACATATAGTGTCTACAACAATCAAGACTATCCTCCACCGATAGCCCAAAGCAGTTATCTCAAAACAGATAATAAATTTATCAAACAGATAAAATCTCAACATTTTCATGGGTGAGTAATTATTTAATCCAATTACACCATTCAATCCCATAATCTCCCAATTTCATGGTTTCCAACTCAATTTCATATTCTCATACTTTCTCAAATTAATTAATCATAATAAAATTAGGGCTTTTCCCCATTTTCTCAAATATTGCCCCTAAGGCCAAATCTCATCATTTAAACACCATAACTTCATTCTAGGGGCCATTCATACACTGGGAACCCCAAATATCGAAAACCCCCATTTTGTAATTTCAATTTCAAACCCTAGTTTCCCTCAAAAACCCCAAACACCACCATTTATACAAAAATACGTAACATCTATGTCAAAACCCATAGAAAGGAGTAGGTTATCCCTACCTCAAATGAAGAGCCCAAATGGAGAAGATGATGAAACTCGAAGTGCTCCAAACCCAAAGATATTTGGATTGAAATGTAGCCCACACCAAGCTCCACACTTTTAACAAAGGAACTAAGGTAGAAGATCACTCAAACTAGATGATTTCTTAGAGAGAAGTTATGTTGTAGTGAGAGAAGCTCTCAAACTAGGTTTTTGGAAAGTTAGAGAGAGAGAGTGTGTGTGAAAAGTGATTTAAAATATCACAGTCGGGATTTGATATACGTATAGTTTGCTCGAGCGGAGAATAGGATGCTCGAGCGTAAGGCACAAAAACTTCACCCGCTCAAGCGCAAAAACACCCACTCGAGCGCCAAGGCACAACAACAAAACACCACCCGCTCAAGCGCAAAGGTACCCGCTCGAGCGTAAAATATACTTCTCCAGCACTTTTACAGACTTCAGACACCCGCTCGAGCGTAGAATAGTTGCTCGAGCTCACACCCGCTCGAGCGTGAAGAACTCCGCTCAAGCATGAAAAACACTTCTACAGTACTTTTGCAGACGCACAAAATGCTGAAAGGGTGCAAACTCCGTTCGAGCGCAAAAGGACCCGCTCGAGCGGATCACTAAAAATCTGAGCAATAAGATTGGGGACTAAAGCTCAACCAACCTATTACAAACACGCCCAAGACATTCCTAAACTCATATTCAAAGAATTAAAGGATGAAAATGCAACATATGCAATAACAGACATCCACGGAACCAAGTCCGGAATACAAAACCAATGGAGGGAAAACCCGGATCACTATAACTCACAGTTCACTGCTCGAGCGATGTGACTAAAGGCAGTGCGAAACATATAGACTGACCGCTCAAGCAATAAAACTTTCTTCCCAAAAGTTCAGACGCTCTACAAAAGTACTAGATAGTGCCCAATTGATCGCTTGAGAGGTCAAACAACTTCAACTTCGATCCCTATACATAGTTAGCAAAATGGAAAACATGAAAAGATTAAGATCACAAACTCTTCTCCAAGGCACAATTCGGGTTGGATTCACATGTAAACACTCATAGCTTCACTGAAACAAAAGAAAGAATAGAATTATAACCGAAAGGAGTTTTGTCAAACGGGAT
Organism: Camellia granthamiana; assembly: GCA_036172215.1. Classification (NCBI taxonomy): domain Eukaryota; kingdom Viridiplantae; phylum Streptophyta; class Magnoliopsida; order Ericales; family Theaceae; genus Camellia; species Camellia granthamiana. The sequence goes on from CM069908.1 coordinate 64,729,437, forward strand.
TGCCAATTACAAAAACCTAACACAGTCACTAACAGGATTAAGGAGTGAAGCCAACTTAAATCACACAAAACGTAAGCTTTGTTTCTAGTAGTCAATGTCTTGAAGATTTGCAATTTGGCCTAAATTAATTTCATTTACCATTACTGGTAAAAAGTGTAACTCTTTGCTTGATTCATGTAAAAATAGTAATATTAATGACCCAAGTTTTGTTTTTGACATATAATTTGACATTTTAAAATTATTTTTATTAGTGTATTTGACAATATATAAATTTAATGTATTATGTGAAAGTGAATGTTTGATAAATTATGTAAAATTAAAAGTTCTTACGTAATGATATTAATGATGATTTTTAAATGACCTACTAAATAAATTTTTTGGCTACGTCATTGCATATTGGCCACTTTAATTATAAAAATCATACAAATGTACTTCCTTTAGAGGGAGTTTGAAAAAGATGAAAATTATATATTTTTGTAAGCGAAGGAGGTCAAAATGTAAGAATTGATAAATAAAGAGGTAAAATGATATTCACTAATAATACATGGGTCTTGATATAATTAATCCAAAATAAATATAAACATAGTTAATGTTTTTTTATAAAATAATAAAAGTAAATTATAAATATACTCTCTCGAATTTATTTAAAATACGAATTGTCCATTTAATTTTGAAAAATTACATGTTTTTCATAATAATTAATTATTTTTATTAATAAATATTATCCCAGGTAAGCAACCCAATAAGGGGGTGAATTGGGTTTCGAAAAATAATTTCACAGTATTAAAAATATTAATCCAAATGATAAATAAATAAATTTGCTCAATAATATAAAATAGATAATAAAATAAAATGAGTAAAGGGAATAGAAAATAAACTTAGCAATTTATAGTGGTTCGGTTTAACCCAAGCTTACATCCACTCTCCAAGTATCCTCCTCGATAATTTCTCCATTATTCTTCAAATAATAATACACCACTAGCTTCACAGTTGCTAGTGAACCTTTACAACAAGTGACCAATCTCATCACTCCGACTAGTTTAGAATCTGGTGCCTAGTCACACCTCACCAAGTGATTTTATCTCAAAAATTACTCACAAAAATATCTCAACTAGTTTTAAATCCGGTGCCTAGTCACACCTAACCCAATTGATTTTATCCCAAAAAATCACTCACAAAATCTCTCTCTTTTTACAAGAATAATACGAATAACGAATAGAAAACTCTTTTATAGTTTTGCTCAAACTATCAACAAATTTTTTCACAAAAAATATAACTAAATGAAGCACAATACAATATTTGAGAATCACAAGATATAATCACTTCTCTTTTCTTTTCTTCTTTTCTTCTACTCTATTTTCTTCAACCAAAATACTTCTATATATAATAGAAAATATATTCATTGAACATATATCTATTGGAGGAGTAGCCGTTCCATCACGAGGTGTCTGCTGAGTCACATGGATATACGCGCACGTCTTTTCCTCTTTCTCAAATATTGTAGGCAGAGGTTTGAAAATTAATGATCAAGGGTCACTTTTAATGAATAGCCTTCGCACAATAACCGACTATTTTTCTTCCAAAACCTTACAAATTCAATCAGTGCACAGTGACTTACATAGTATCTTTTCCATTAAAATATTAAAAGATGCACAGTAACTTCTCTATTTAAATATTTGTATGCATAGTAAAATCTCTTTAAATAATATTTATATCAGATATGAAAATATATACCCCTTTTAAAATCTTTGTAATTATTGTGGAGATTTTAGATGCATTCTAATAAAAATAACCAATCATCCGATGTGAGTATATCAAATTTTGTCAAAAGAAAACAACTCACTAATATCACATTTGTCAAAAGAATACAACCAATCAATATCAAATTTGTCAAAAGATGAATAGTGACCAACCGTATTTTTCAAAACATGAATAATAATTTTATAAAATATTTTTCTAAAATCAGATCTTGCACAGTAATTTCAATTTAAATAATATTTATAACAAATATATCATACAATATATATTTTAAACAAATAATATTTTGTGTCCAAGAATGTAAAATATGCATATTAAAAATCACAATTTATCCCCTAATATTTTAGGCATCATCAAAATTAAACCATATGATTAACAATTTCCCATTTTTTTATGATGGCAATACAAGCATGAATTTGACATAAAATTTCACAGGAATAAACGCAACATAAAAATTTTCAACGATCATAATACAAGCATTTATTTGCATTATATTTTCTCTCCATTTATTAACAAGTTCTTTGTCAAATAAATTTATATATAAATCATATTTCCTCTCTCCCTTTGACATCATCAAAATAAAAGGTTAATATAGGTAAGAAGAATCAATTTTTGAAATAAATGCGACAAAAATATTTATCAACAATAAGGCATGCATTTATTTTCCCCCTCTTTAAAATATCTTTACCAAAATCATATAAAATTGTTATAAACTTCTCACTCTTTGACATAATAAAAACATTTGTCCAAGATTATAGGTTTAGGGTAGCCACTTAGAATATATAAACTTTTAACTGGCAAGATTATGGAATTGATAGATGTCATGATTATGAGAAGAGTTAGTATTTGTGTACAAGAAACTAAGTGGACGGGTGAGAAAACTTGGGAAATAGAGGATACCGGTTTTAAGTTATATTATAGTGGCAAGGATAGATATAGGAATGTGGTAGGAATAATAGTTGCCAAGAGTCCTGTAGAAAATGTAGTTGCAGTCATTAGGAAAGGTGATAGGTATATATTAGTTAAACTAGTTATTAGAGAGAATATAGTGAACGTTATTAGTGCATACACCTCCCAAGTAGGATTAGATGATCAGTCTAAGAGAGTTTTTTAGGACTAATTGGATGAGGTATTACAAGAGATACCCATAGGAGAGAACCTAATTATAGGTGGTGATTTCAGTTGCCATGTAGGAGTAGATAAACTAGGGTATGAGAGGGTGCATGGTGGGTATGGTTTTGGTGATAGAAATGAGACTACAGAGAGTATTTTAGATTTTGCGTTGCCTTCTGACCTAATAGTGGCCAATACTATGTATAAGGAGAGAGAGGAGCATTTGATAACCTTCAAGAGTGGGTCAATTATGAGCCAAATAGATTACTTTCTAGTAAAAAAATGGGACTGTCTAAAATGCAACGACTGTAAGGTGATTCCTGGAGAGAGCTTGGCGTCTCAACATAAGATTTTGGTACTAGATTTATGCTTTAAAGGGCATTACCAAACTCAGAAAGATAGTGGGCATCGCAAGGCTAGATGGTGGGACCTAAAAGGGGATAAACTAGACACATTTAAGAATAGAATAGATAAAGAAGGTAGTTGGTATTTGAAAGATGATGTTAACACTATGTGGAACTCAATGGCCAAATGTATAAGGAGAATCTCAAGGGAAGTTATTGGAAAGTCGAAAGGAAAGGGACCTAACTTTAGGAAAACTTAGTAGTAGATGGAGGAGGTCCAAGCGGTAATAAAGACCAAAAAAAAGAGCTTTAAAATGTAGCAGAATGATAGAACTGAGAAAAACCTTAAGCGCTACAGAATGGCCAATAAAGAGGTCATAAAAGTAGTGAGAGAGACTAAGTTGAAAGTCTATAATGACCTATACACTAGACTAGATAGTAAATAGGGAAAGAAAATGATATACAAATTTGCTAAGATAAGAGAGAGGAAAACAAGAGATTTTAATTAGGTTAAGTGCATCAAGGGTGATGACTCTAAGATGTTGGTGAAGGATGAAGAGATTAAGGAAAGGTGGAAGAACTATTTTGAGAAGTTGTTAAATGAGGAACATCAAAGTAGGTCAAAAGGGGAGGAAGTAAGTGGTAATCAGGAAAACCGGATTAGGGACTTTGAAGTGGAGTTTGCACTTAAGAAGATGAAATTAAATAAGGCTTTAGGACCCGATGATATACCTATTGAAGCGTGGAAATGTTTGGGTAAGAAGGGGTTTGTTTGGTTGACTAGGTTATTTAGCAAGATTTTGTTGACTAGGAAAATGCCAAAGGAGTGGAGGAAGAGTATTTTAATGCCAATATATAAAAATAAAGGAGATGTCTAGAATTGTAACAACTATAGAAGAATCAAGTTAATGTGTCACACAATGAAAATGTAGGAGAGAGTAATGGAACATCGATTACGAGATATAACAGAAGTGTCAGAGAATCAATTTAGGTTTATGCCTAGTAGGTTAACAATGGAAGTGATCTATCTTTTAAGGAAAGTAATAGAAAAGTATAGAGAAAAGAAAAGAGACATTCATATGGTTTTTGTTGATATTGAGAAAGTATATATGATAGAGTGCCTCAGGATATAATCAGGTGGGTGTTAGAGAAAAAATGGGTGACAAAAGGTTACATTGATGTGATTAGGGATATGTATGAAGGTGTGGTGACCACTATTAGATCGCTTGCTAAAGAGATGAATGAATTTCTAATTTCTGTAGGATTACACCAACGATCAATCTTAACTTCTTATCTTTTCGCTTTAGTTATGGATGAGTTGAGGTGCAATATTTAAGATGATGTACCGTGGTGTATACTCTTTGCAAATGATATCGTGTTAGCGGATGAGACTAGAGAAGGAGTTAACACTAAGTTGGAGATTTGGAGAAAAGCACTTGACCCTAAAGGATTTAGGATAAGCAGGACTAAGATAGAGTATATAGAGTGTAATTTTAGTAACAATCACAATGGAAGCAGGAGAGAAGTGAAGATTGAGAACCAAGAACTACCTATGAGTGAATATTTTCGTTATTTAGGATCGATTATCACAATGACTAGGGAGATTGGAGCGGATGTGGTCTACATAATTAAGGTGGGGTGGCTTAAGTGGAGAAGTGCGTCTAGAGTATTGTGCAATAACGAGTACCCATTAGACTAAAATGGAAGTTCTATAGAATGACTATTAAACCAACGATATTATATGTGACGGAATGTTAGGTAACTAAGAAACATGTATATAAGATGAGTGTTGCTAAGATGAGGATGCTAAGGTGGATATGTGGCAAGACTAGAAAAGATAGAGTTAGGAATGAGTATATTCGAGAATGGGTAGGAGTAGTACCGATAGAAGATAAGTTGAGAGAAAATAGATTGAGATGGTTTGGTCATATACAACGGAGACCAACAGAGGCAGTAGTGAAGAGATGCGATACAGTAACGGTAGATGGTAGTGTTAGAGGAAGGGGTAGACCTAACAAAATGAAGATATGAATCTCCTTAATTTGACTAACGAAATGGCATTGGATAGAGTTAAGTAAAAAAGAAAGATTCATGCAGTCGACCCCATTTGATGGAACTTAAGACATGGTTTGGTTTGGTTTGGTTTGGTTATATTTTTTCATAAAACTCTCCCTAAGATTATGCGTATAATCAGAATATAATCTTTCATAAAACTCCCCCCCCCCAAGATGATGCTTCCTCTTTTAAAAAAAATATTTCTCCTCTTAAGCATTTAAAAAAAATAAAAATTAGTTGTATCAAAAGAATTTTTTAAAAAAATTATGCAAACTTTTCATTTCTATTGTGACTATAAAAATATATATACATATATAAATCGTAATACAAGTCATTCATACTTATGAAAAATTCAATTTATAAGATGTAATCATATCAAGGCATGCATTTGTTAATAAGCACACAGTCAATTTTTTTTTAAATTTTTTTTTCAAAATGTACCACATATTAATTCACATCAAAAATATTACAATCAATCAATATACTACATCATCAAAATCAAATGTGATTCAATAAAGATAATCAAAATACAATGAAATCATAGTTTTATTATTATTATTATTATTATCTATATCATTCCCGTGACTCAAGTAAGATCATGTAAGCATAGTATGGCAAACATATATGTATGGCAATGATATATCCATGTGTGTAAGAGAGTAAAAAGTTTATCATCAAATGAAATATTTTTAGATTTGAAAAATCAACTTTTACTGAAGCTACCTATACCAATTATTTATTGTTGTTTCTGAATATTGCTTGATTACGGTTCATCCGAGAAGATGTGGTGAATATTATCTCCGATTATACATTTTGAACATCTACTGTCCAATTACTATTTTCTCTTACCGGATTTCACCTTGAAACACCTACAAAACAAATCAAATATTTGATTTTGGTACCCAAACCTTTTTGGGTCTGTGAATGTTAATTTCAATATTACTTGATTTTGGAACCTATTTCATATTTGTTCCTAATAAATTTTTCTTATAAGGACAAAATGAAAATGAGTGACCATTCCTATTACAATAATGACGCACAATATTGGGATTACTAAATGATGATGCTCTAACAAATAAATTTTTATAAAAAAATTATTCTTGTGGGGTTTGAACCCAATACCCGCATTGTTAAAAACACATCTTTGATTTTCAAGTAATTTATTTAAATTTTCTTTCCCTTGTGTAAACTTGAAAGTTGTTTTATTTAAATCTTCAATTTTTTCTTTTAAAGAATTATTTTCAATTTTAAAATCATTTGAAGAATTGAGAGAATCATTTTCCTTTTTTAAACTTTCCTTTTTATTTTTCAAAGTTTCATTTTCATTTTTAAAGATTTCATTTTTTTTTTCAAGATTTCATTTTCATTTTTCAAAATATCATTTTCATTTAAAAGACATTTATTTGATTTTTTGAGAAAAGATTGTTTTGAAATAATCTTTTGAAAATCATCATGTAACTCCTCAATAAAATCTAATATTTCATCATATGTAGGAGAATTTGTATTTATCTCATCATCTTCAACTCCCATGAAACAAATATTTGCCACTTCGTTGTCGTTGCCTTCTCTATTGAGGTAATTTATATCATCATCATCTCTACATGCAAATTTTACTTCTTTTGTGATTTTATTTTCTCGAGTCGTGCCTTTGTGTGTGATTTCTAATTTTTTTCAAATCTCTTTTGCTATGTCACAAGCACAAATTCTATCATATTCATTAGGATCAAGTGCACAATAAAAAATATATTTTGCTTTAGCATTTATTTCAATGCTTCTAATATCATCCTCATCCCATTCATCTTATGTTTTAGGGACTTTCTTCATGTCTACAATTTTAGAGGGAATAATTGGACCATTTTTAATAATATTCCATATCTTGTAGTCTGTCCCTTGAATATAAACCAGCATTCTATTTTTCAATAATTATAATTGCTACCAGTGAAATATGAAGGGTTGGAAGGTGAGTGGCCATCAATAATTTGTGTTCTTATAATGGTTGCCATAGATTAAATCCAAAATTGTTAAGTCAAAAAATAAATAAGAGCACGTACTCTAATACCAATTGTTATCCCAAGTAGGCAACGGTAACAACCCCGATCCGTAATTAACTACTGATTTGTAATTAAGAATGCTAACTAAGTGTTTAGAATGGAATTATGTGTTAATTGTGTATTTTGTGTGCTATTTGACTTTCTATCTGTTACTCGTAGAAATATTTGTTTGAAATTCTGCTTTGATTTGAAAATCGAAAGCCTTATCGGCATCTGAAACCGGAATTGGTTACATGAATAAGTTATTTAAAATATTTAAAACATTTTGGTAAGTTTAATTAAAAATTGATTCAATTTGATCAATTAAGTTGTCTTTAATTAGCTTAATGTTCTAATTAGTGTATTATGCCATCCAACTATAGATATTGAGCCTTAAGCTCATTTTGAGCTCATCTCTTCTTCACTTTAAACTCACAAAATCTAAGATTACACTTTAGAGAGAGAGAGAGAGAGAGAGAGAGAGTGTGTAGAGATTGAGAGGGACTTGAAGATATAACTTGAATTGATCAAAGTTTGTACAAGAACAAGTGTGTTTGAAGCCTCTAGGTGAGAATTCAACCCGCAATTCATGAAAATAATAAGTTTTAGAGTTGTGTTCTTGGATTTCATTTGACCATTTGCCTATATTTTGATACTTATAGGCAAGAGACTGAAGGAATTCTATATGCATGCAAGAAAATGTTGAGTTTTGCCAAGTTCAAATTCTAGCATCCTTGTTAAATTATGAGTTAGTTTGTCCATGCATGTTTCAGTCATCATATTTTAACCTTTAAATTCATGTGTTTGAAAAGGATTTTGTACATGCATGGAGCTTTTGAGCTCAAGTTTGGTAAATTCATGAGTTTTGATAAAGAGTTCGTATAAATTACATGCATGAGTTTTGAGTTCAATTTTGGTGAATTTAAAGTGAGTTTGAGCAAATGGTTGTAAGGGGTCATGTATAAATGTTTTCCAAAGTTAATATGTGTTTTTGAACAAGCCATACATGGCCCAAGGCTTTGAAATTGCATTTTTAGAGCTCAAACTCTGCTTTGGAAAACCTAAAAAATCTGCAAACCGCTCGAGTGACCGAGTGTGCGCTCGAGCGAACTTGATGAGCTCCCAGTACTTTTATAGTTGAGGTAGTTGGCTCGAGCAACTGACGCTTCGCTCAAGCGAACTCACATTTTAAAGGCACATGGCTCGAGCGATCAAAAGTTGGCTCGAGCCTAGATTTTCAGCATCCAGTAGTTTTGCAAATCAAGGGGTCTGCTCGAGCAAACTATCCTGTTTTTGAAATTTTGCTAAGTCTTTTCAAAGGGCATGATTGTATCCTAAGCATTCTTAAGCCATGATTAAGCTATAATAATGAGGATAAGAATTAGAAACGCACCTCAAAACGAAATGTGATAAGTCAAGTGTATTCCAAGTGTGTGTTTCAATGGGTACAAGCAATGTGATAAAGAAGAATAAGAAATCAATGTAAGGAAAGCTAAGCCATGTTAGCCATATGAATGTGTAATGATAAAATATGTTTTGTGTTATGCACATTTGTGATTGTAAGTCGAGATTTGGAGACCGATCAACTATTTTTGGAAGCCCACTGTGAGTAACATTATTGTAAAGATATGTTCATATGAATTATGTTCAAAATGTTATATGATAAGTTAGTCAATTTCTGAAATGATATTTTGTTAACGTGAACGAATGTCCTATTTTGAATCTATTATGGCATCCAAAGGAAGTTCCAAGCCATGGGGGACGATATCTTAATGCGGGTCCATGACATATATGTGATTACGAGATCTCGTTAGTCACTTGACAAGTGGTGGTATGTTTAATCATTATTTGGAACCGATTACTCTAGTCAGAAGACGATATGATAAGTTCTGTTGGATGTGCCATTATTATGTTCTGATATGAGGACGATTTGTGATAGGTTTAAAAAATGTTTTGGAGTTCATTCACTAGCCTCTTTACCTTAATGTTATTCACTAGGCTTTAGCTCACTGTGTGTATATATATGTAAGTCAGCAAGTGCAAGATCAAGTCTAATGGCACCTGTTTGGACTTCTATTTTGTCAAGCCAACCATCGTGCCTCGCGTGGAGGTTCCAAAACTGTCAAGTGATCTTGGCTCTATGTTTAAGGCTTAAGCGTTGTTTTCTTTTGTTAAGATGTTAAATATTAAGACAAGTTTTTGTATACTGGGTATAATCATTTTTGACTTATCTGTACAGTGTGATGACGTAATGATGATGTTATGATCTATGTATTGTGATGACTGGGTGTGCTACACGTTTCATTTTCCTTTTTCTTTCCCTCGTTTAACTTTGGGTTGGTTATGTTGGGATGTCGGTTTAACTTGGAGTCTTATTAATTGCTTGGGTTTATTGTTAATTGCTTGGGTTTTGTTGTGTACGGGAATCCTTCTCAAAATTTTGTTCATGTTTATTCCAGTGTTGAATTTCTCTGGTTCCGGAGAGTGCGAGGTCAGGTCCGAAGTGCCTAGAATTGAGTTGAGAAATTTTGGGCTGGAAAGACCTGGGCCGTACGCGCGGGGCCTTGGGCCGCATATGCGGGAGAGGACCATACGTACGGGAGATCAAGCCACACATGCGGGGAGGTGTGGCATTTTCAGTCTTGCACACTACATTATATGCAGGTGTGGGGCAAGGGGCGGATTGAAGGGCCACACAAGAGGGGATTAGAGCCGCACATGAGGGGATTAGTGCCGCACATGCGGGAAGCAGGCTCCACACGTGCAGGGGCACGTGCCGCACATATGGGATGCTGGGCAGTTTGAAACCTCTGTTTTTTCTTTCTTTTGGGCTGAATGTATATCACTTTTAACACTTCCTTCTCACTCTAAAAAAGTATTTTGCTCCTCCTTCTCTCTAAAAACTCTCACCAAACACCCAAAAACCTTTGATTTCTTGCAATCCATTGAGTTTGGATCCATCTTTTTTTACAAATCTTGGTGATCAAAGCTAGAACTTCATTTGGTGTAATGGAGATCGAAAATTTTTCATATTGGCTCTAGGGTTTCATCTCATCTCTCCATCAAGTTTGAGGTAGGGACTTCTTTGAGTTCTATATACATGTCTTGCAATGTTGATGTTGATTTAAAGGTTTTCTTGAAGTTATTATGATGGTTTTGATTATGTGTCCCAAAATGTAGAGATTTTCAAAAGTGGGTTTTAAAAATCTCAAATCTTTCTAAGATAGCATCTTGAGGGTTGAAATCATCTTGGGCAACAAAATGGTGTGTTCTTTAGGGTCCCTTTCAAGTGTTGAGAGTGTGTGTGTTGTCGTAAAGAAGAAAACCTAGAAATTTTGGGGATCTCCTTAAATAGAAGAAGATGAGGGTTTATGGTTGATATTTTATATATATATATATATTCATAGTTGTGTGCCATGATAAGTAAAGAAAGTGGAGAATTTCTTGTTTCATTACAAATGCATATATATTGATGATGAGTATCTTTACATATGAGAATTATTGAGATTGGAAGTTGTTGTCCAAATTTTTGCTATAGCTTGAAATGATGAAAATGATGGAAGTGCATGAATTGTGGACATGTTGTTATCTATTGATAAATAGTAGCAAACTTTTGGCTATTTGTGTGATGGCATTGAAAAGAGAAAAACGGAAATTTTGATCATTATAGAACATTTGTTGAAGTTATGTTGAAAGTGAAGAAACATGAGGTAGTATAGATAATTGTTGCATTGGCTTCTCTAAAACCTTGCATGTCATGAACATTGGATTGGAAATTGGAACTTTCATTGAAAATGAAATATTGTGAAACGAAATCATGAAAATGTTTATGGGGTAAATACGTTGGTAAGTCCAGATAAGAGGTGTAGATGAATTTGATAAGTTGGCCTGAGTGTCCGAGGTGAAAGACCGAAAATACACGCGGATGAGGTACCACTTCCCTTCCGGTTAGCAACCGGTAAAGTGAGGTTTTGGTAGTGCTAGTTGAGCCTACTTATAGACACCAACCTAGGGATTACCTGAGTCGTATTTACCGCCCCCATTGAATAAAATTGTAAATTTTGGAATTGTTAAGATTTCAAATTGTTGTTGAATATGATGATATTTTAAAAGAGCATGTAAATGAAATCTTCTTTTAGTTGGCATTGCATGACATTTGCATTTAATATTGAAAATCTTGCATAAATGTATATACTTTGTTAAGGATTCTCTATTGGGCTTTATGCTCACCCCTATGGGATTTTGGTGCAGGAAAAGATGTGGTGATCCCGCCGAGTTGAGGGCGTGGATATATTTTGTGAAAAGTAAATGATACTATTTATTTTTTCTGATTTATTTGCTAGCCAAGGGCTTTAAATGTATGGGTTCGTGAAACCATTTTTGTGTAACCGGGCTTAAGCCTTGGAAATTGTAAGCCCATGAGGGCATTTTATTGTTTTGGGATTCGATGTTCTACATGCTATAGATTCATGTATTATTATACCTTTGAATGTATAATTCGCATGTGAGACTTTTGTACAAACCTTATTGATTAATGGTGTAAGGGTTGGAATCTTGCTATTATTCCTTAATGGATGTTGGTTAATGTATCTAGTTTGTGTTGGGTTATTTCAGGGCGTTACATGTATGTAAATGTTTAAAGTTTTCTTTATCTCATATAAGTTGCACAGCTCATTGGACGATTATATTTATGTATTTGCTTCCGCTAGCCCCTTATTTTGTTAATCTGTTTCAGAGGCCTTCGGTAATCTTAGGATTACTGGCCGGTTACGACGCTAAACATATAGAGGCGGGTTTAGGTCGTGACAGCAACCCAAGAGGGGAGTGAATCGGGTTTCTAAAAATAATTTCACAATATTAAAAATATTAATCCAAATGATAAATAAATAAATTTGCTCAATAATATAAAATAGATAATGAAATAAAATGAGTAAAGGGAAGAGAAAACAAACTCAGCGATTTATAGTGGTTCGATTTAACGCAAGCCTACATTCACTCTCCAAGTATCCTTCTCGATAATTTCTCCACTATTCTTCAAATAATAATACACCACTAGCTTCACAGGTGCTAGTGAACCTTTACAACAAGTGACCAATCCCGATCACTCCGACTAGTTTAGAATCCAGTGCTTAATCACACCTCACCAAGTGATTTTATCCCAAAAATACTCACAAAAATATCCCAACTAGTTTTGAATCTGGTGTCTAGTCACACCTAATCTAAGTGATTTTATCTCAAACAATACTCACAAAAGCTCTCTCTTTTTACAAGAATAATATGAATAAGAGATAGAAAACCCTTTTATAATTTTGCTCAAACCATTAACAAATTTTCTCACAGAAAATATAACTCAATGAAGCACAATATGATATTTGAGAATCACAAGATGTAGTCACTTCTCTTTTCTTTTCTTTTAGTCTATTTTTCTTCAACCCAAATACTTCTATATATAATAGAATATATATATATATCCGTTAGAGGAGTAGCTGCTCTATCATGAGGCGTCCGCTGAATCATATGGATACATGCGCACGTCTTTTCCTCTTTCTCAAAAATTGTAGGCGGAGGTTTGAAAATTAATGATTAAGGGTTGCTTTCGATGAATAGCGTTCGCACAGTAACTGACTATGTTTTCTTCCAAAACCTTACGAATTCAATCAGTGCATAATGGCTTACATAGTATCTTTTCCATTAAAATATTAAAAGATGCACAGTAACTTCTCTATTAAAATATTCTATATATATAGTAAAATCTTTTTAAATAATATTTATATCAGATATGAAAATATATATCTCTTTTAAAATCTTTGTAATTATTGTAGAGATTGTAGATACATTCTAATAAAAATAGCCAACCATCTCATGTGAGTATATCAAATTTTGTCAAAAGAAAATAACTCACTAATATCACAATTGTCAAAAGAATACAACCAATCAATATTAAATTTATGAAAAGATAAATAGTAACCAACTGTATTTCCAAAACGTGAATAGTAAATTTTATAAAATATTTTTGTAAAATCACATCTTGCAAAGTAATTTCGATTTAAATAATATTTATAACAAATACATCATTCAACATATTAATTAAATACTATTTTGTGTCAAAGAATGTAAAATATGTATATTAAAAATCACAATTTATCCCATAATATTTTAGACATCATCAAAATTAAACCATATGATTAACAATAAATTATCAAGTTAATTAATAATTTTTAATGATATAAAAAAACTATTTTAATTAATAATTTAAATAATTTTATTATTGTATAGGAAAGAAGTTATGAATTTTACTGGGAGAAGTATTCCCTTCAATCAAGATTTGGATTGGAGGGAGTTGTTTGGGCTCATGGAGCTCACCACGGATCTCGTTTCGATAATCTGAATCATTCATTTTGTTGGTCACTTCTTATATTTTATTCGCAAAAGAAATTAGGTCGATATAATAAGTGTAATTTGTTCAATTTATTATTTTTGTCATCAAAAAAATGTATGGTTCATTTTTAAAAATACTATTTTTTTCTTCTTTTTTTTTTTTTTTTTTTCTAGTGAAAAACACAATAAATTGAATAAGTTACAGTTATCAGATCGATTTATTTATTTATTTATTTTTGTAAATGAAATATACGAAGTGCCGAACAAAACAAACGATTCAGATCATCAAATGGAACCTGTAATGGACCCCATGAATCCAAATAACGTCTAAATTTTAAACTCTTTTTATTTTAAATAATACTAGAGATTCTAAAAAATTTATCAAAATTTTTATTAGATATCTCACATATGTAAAACCCACATTAAACATACGAGAGATATTTAGGAAAAATTTTGATAATTCTTTTGGCTCTCTAGCATTTTCTTTTTATTTTTTTCAGTCTGTTAAATAAAAATTTTCAAATTGTAAAGAACGAGTGTTGTGTTTCCAGTTAACAAAACAAAGCTGACAAAAACACTCATAGAGCAATCAGAGACATATTCCTAAGAAGAAGTAGTAGTTACTAGTAGTGGAAAGCAGATAAGGGAAGGGGCATCAATAAACAAAACCCAAAAAAAAATGCGACATTAATACCAACCCACCAAACCTATCAACAACAACAACAACAACAACAACAACAACAAGAAGCTCTACTTCTTCTACCGCCACCATAAGCCCTTCCAGAACCGCCCTACCATTCGCGGAGGCCTCTTCTCCAACCATCAAATTCTAAACCCGAATCCCAATCCCAATCGCAACCCCCAATTTGATCTCCAAAAATGGAACCCAAACTCCCCCACAAGCCTCTCAACCCCACCCACCAAAACCCCATCTGAGAAATTCTTCTTTGTAGCCCAAAATCTCTCTCTCATCGCTCACTACATTAAGACCATCCAATACTTTTGCTGACTTTGCAGACCGCTCAATCGAAACACCCTGTTTTAGCATAATTAGAAAAGTTGCATTATAGCGAATCCGGTTTGGACCTGACCCATTTGATGTTTTGGATTAGGGTTTCATTGTCTTATGCCGCTGTTCATGTCTTGTTTCCACTTACTTCTCTTGGGTTTGGCTATTGGATTATGTTGGTGGCATTTGGACAGGTTGGTAGCTTGTTTTTTCAAACCGTTGTTGTCTTAAATTCTACTTCTTCGTTCGAGCAGCACTTCTTGCGCTCAAACAGTCTTTGTGAACTTCCAGTACTTTTGCAGGTTTGCAGAGATACTGGGAGTTGGCATTTTATGCTCGAGCGGTCCTTGTTGCGCTCGAGCGGTCCTTGTTGAGCTCGAGTGGTGGTCTTCTCTCTGCAAAACTACTGGGAGTTTGTATTTTATGCTCGAGCGACAAGTTCTTGCATATGAGCGGTCACATCTTTTGTGTCTGGACGCTCGAGCGACATTTCTTGCACTTGAGCGGTCTGTACGTATATCAGTCCGTAAAAGTCACTTTTTCATCTCTCTCTCTCTAAACATTTCAAAACCCTAATTTCTTTCACTCTCTCTCTAAAACTCGTTCTACTAAGAATTCTTGGTTTTTCGTAGGACGAATCTCATCACAAAAGAATAATCCGTATATGCTTACGTGACTAAGTGCTTATGTGGAGTGAATTGAATTGTTTGTGTGGTAGAACATATACATAATTGTTGTAGTCTAACGAGTGAGAGAATTTGCGAGCACATTTGGAATTATGTGCTAAATTAATTATCTTGTTCCTTAATTAGGATGTCAGGAAGGGGTCAAACTCGTGGTGGTAGAGGTGGAAGGCATGGTAGGCTGGCCGGGGTGTGCATGAAGTACCGGATCATAAAGTTCCGGTGCAAGAGGAGGGGTTGAGCCAAGCTAATATGGCCGAGCAAGTTGGGCAAGTAGAAATTATGGGGCAAGCGGGTCAAGCCGCAATGGGGGCCTTAGCTCGAGAAATGGTGGGGACCTTGAGGGAGTCATTGAATATACTGAGGGTGGAGAACGAAGCTAGGGAGAATGCCGTAGAGACGAGGGCGAGCTTCCTTACTAGGGAGTTTTTACGGGCCAAGCCGGATGAGTTCCATGGTGGCCCCGAGCCTAAGAAAGCGGATGAGTGGCTCGAACAGACAGTGAAGACAGTGAGCTGAAAGTAACTCTTGCGAGTTACTACCTCAAAGGGGACGCAGGCCAATGGTGGAAGTACGTCAAGTGCCGAATAGAACCGACATGGGAAGCATTTGTAGTGACTTTCCAAGACAAGTACCTACCTCCCACTGCTAGGGAGAGGCTGAGGCAGGAATTTCAGGATCTTAAGCAACTTAACATGTCCGTGGCCGAGTTTGAAGCAGCCTTCTTTAGTTTGTCCTAGTTTGAGAAGAAGCTTAGGACCAAAATCTTGTTCAAGGTTGCCGGGAATATGATTCAAAATTATGACCGACTTGTAGAAGTGACGGCATACGTAGAGATTACAGTGGAGGCTGAGGAGCAGAGAATTCGAAGTTCAAGGTCAAGGGGTCAAGGGTCACAAGGGGACTATAGGCCCAACAAGAAGAGCAGGAACACATTTTCATCCCAGTCCCAGCCGCAGCAGTCTAGATCCACCTTTCCCTTGCCTAGTATGGGCCCGGGGAAGAGTGCACCGAGTGGGTTTTCTTGTTTCAAGTGTGGCCAACCGGGTCACAAGGCCTTTGCATGTCCACAGAAGAGAGGAGGACAGTAGATGTTGCCACCACCACCACCTAACTGATCTTAGAGTCAGTCCTAGAGTAGGGGACAGGGGCCTACTTGTTATTAGTGTGGTTAGTCAGGGTACATGAAGAGAGCTTGTCCACAGTTGGGAGGCACATCTGGCGCATCAAGGTCATGGCAGACTCAGAGCCACCAGCAGGCTCATTCAGTACAGACTTTGCAAGCTAACCAGGGAGCCACTTTGGCTCAGTCAGTACAACAGGCCTATGCTCCGAGAGATAAGCATGTTGCTCAAAGGCCACAGGGCGCGTGTATGCTGTTACCGTGCCAGAGCAGTTGCCGAGATCCTCAATTGTGAGAGGTATTTTTGTTGTGTGTAATTCTTTGGCTAATGTGTTGATAGATACGGGTGCGTCTCATTCATTCAAATCTACTACATTTGCGTCTGCATTGGGATTAGAGGTGGCACAATTAGCATCTTCGCTCAGAGTAGAGTCACCAGTTTGGGGTACAGTTGACTTAGATTGGGGGTGTCGTGGTTTTGAAATAGAGGTTGTCGGGCATTGACTCCCGTTTGCCTTTGTGTTGCTAGACATGTCGAGTTTTGATGTTATTCTAGGCATGGATTGGTTATCTTCGTATTGAGCGGTGATTGATTGTTTTCGTCAGAGGGTCACTGTGTGCACCTCGAGTGGTGATTGTTTTTACTTTCTGGGGGACCGGGTGGACAGGGTCTTGTCGCCAGTTTTTGACTTTCGTAGTAGGAACGAGCTTAGTGGCCTTCTTGCTACTCTCTTGGATAATGAGAGTGACGGGACTCGTGTTGAGTTGCCAAGGGTAGTTTGCGAATACCCGGACGTATTTCCTGAGAATCTTACCAGTTTGCCACCCCACCGGGAGATCGAATTCACTATTGACTTAGTGCCTGGAACGACACCAATTTCTATGGCACCGTATAGATTTGCACCCGTGGAGTTGCATGAGTTGAAGGTTCAACTCCAAGAGCTTTTAGACAAGGGCTTCATTCGTCCTAGTACATCGCCTTAGGAAGCATTGGCTCTCTTTGCGAAGAAAAAGGATGGGTCGTTGCGGTTGTGTATTGATTACCATAAGTTGAATCGGGTTACCGTCAAGAACAAGTACCCCTTACCTCGAATAGATGATTTGTTTGACCAACTTAGAGGGTCTTGTTGCTTTTCGAAGATAGATTTGAGGTCGGGGTACCATCAGTTAAGAGTCCAGGAGGAGGACATCCAGAAAACGGCCTTTCCTACGCGTTATGGCCACTATGAATTCCTTGTAATGCCTTTTGGGTTGACCAATGCACTGATTTCCTTTATAGATTTGATGAACCGAATTTTTAGAGACTACTTGGATCATTTTGTAGTCGTCTTTGTGGACGATATCGTAATTTACTCAACCTCCGAGGAGGAACATGAAGCTCATTTGAGGGTAGTGCTTGAATTGCTTAGAGAGCACTAGTTGTATGCAAAGTTTGAGAAATGCGAGTTTTGGCTCATCATTTTTGGGCCATGTAGTGTCAAGAGAGGGGGTAACTGTAGACTCTTCAAAAATATACGCTGTTCAGGATTGGGAATGACCCAAAAGTGTTTTTGAGATCCAGAGTTTCTTGGGATTGGCGGGGTATTATCAGCATTTTGTGAGGGACTTTTCTAGACTAGCCGCACCTTTGACTAGATTGACTAGAAATGGGTTAAGTTTGTGTGGAGTGAGGCTTGTGAAAAGTCTCTCTCTGAGAAATTCTTCTCTGTAGCCCAAAATCTCTCTCTCATCGCTTACTACATTGAGACCATCTAATACTTTTGCTGACTTTGCAGACCGCTCAATCGAACAACCCCGTTTTAGCATAATTAGAAAAGTTGCATTATAGCGATTCTGGTTTGGACCCAACCCATTTGATGTTTTGGATCAGGGTTTCATTGTCTTATGCCCCTATTCATGTCTTGTTTCCACTTACTTCTCTTGGGTTTGGCTATTGGATTATGTTGGTGGTGTTTGGACAGGTTGGTAGCTTGTTTTTTCAAACCATTGTTGTCTTGAATTCTGCTTCTTCGCTCGAGCAGCACTTCTTGCGCTCGAACGGTCTTTGTGAACTTCCAATACTTTTGCAGGTCTGCAGAGATACTAGGAGTTGGTATTTTACGCTCGAGAGGTGGTGGCTCGAGCAATCCTTATTGAGCTCGAGTGGTGGTCTTCTGTCTGCAAAACTACTGGGAGTTTGTATTTTATGCTTGAGCGACAAGTTCTTGTGCATGAGTGGTCACATCTTTTGTGTCTGGACGCTCAAGCGATACTTCTTGTGCTCGAGTGGTCTGTACATATATCAGTCCGTAAAAGTCACTTTTTCATCTCTCTCTCTCTCTAAACATTTCAAAACCCTAATTTCTTTCACTCTCTCTCTAAAACTTATCTATTTCCCTTGAATACACCTAGATCTGTCGATCTTTTCACCCGTGTCCTTTTGTTAAAAAGGTAGAGCTCGACAAGGGCTTTATTTTAATCGGTGCAAAGTTGATTTTTGGCATCTTTGAATTTTCATCACTCCTTCAATCATCTTCTAAGCTTGTGGTAGGGATATTTCCACATTTTTTATGAGTTTTAACTTAGTTATTTGTAATTTCTAAACAATAATGCGGTTTTGGAAATTTTGAAACAAACCTAGGGTTTGGGTAAAGAAAATCAAAAGAGGGATTTTCCAAATGATGCCTTCAAAATGATTTTGATATGAAAAATAATGTTCAGTTGGGAATAAATGGTTGATTTTGATATTTGGGATTGATCTTGGAAAGAAAATGGATTTTTCCCCAAATGCCTCAAATGTTGATTTTATATAAATTATGAGATTGATATTGAAATTGTGAAATTTGAGTGATGTTGTTGAGGATGGTGGAGTTGGATATGTATTATCACTCACCTCTTGAAAATTTGAAGAGTTTATCTTTATTAAAGATTGTTTATCTGTTTAGAAATATCTGTTTAGGTTATCGGTGGAGGATATCTATGATTGTTATAGAAATTGCAGGTAAACTAGGAGAATTGAAACTATTTTTCTCCTTTATTTGCATTGAGCATTATCTCACATTTATACATTGGAAATGTTATTGTTTTGAGAAAATTGGTGAATCTGGGAAGGAGTTGTTATTACATCAAATAAGTTGGCCTGTGTGTCTAGGGTGAAAGTCCCAAAAATCGCACATATACATAGGTGCCAATCCCACGGAAGAAATATCCGTAAAATAGCAATAGTAGTTCTTGCATAGCCTACGTTTACATGGGTGCCGGCTCATGGTTTTTTGCGGATGAAATTTCCGTGAAAGGCTGTTTTTCGCTTTGAGATTCCCAAAATGTGATTCATTGCCCTATCTTCTATTATAAAGGAAGTGATTCATGGATTAAGATATTATCCTAGTATTGCATGGTTTTGAAAGAGATATAAAAATGTTTTTGGCACAAGCATTGCATATGCATTCACCTTATAACTTTGTTAAGATTCATATATAGTGTTGGATTATTTCTACTCGGCTTTGGCTTACCCTATGTGGGAAAATATTTCTGGTGCAGATGATATGCTTTCGCCAAGGCAATAGCTTGGGAGGACTTAGAGCAAGAACTTCATTTTGTTGACTTTTGTATATGTTTTGTACAGGCCAAAGGCCTTTAACTGTATTGGACTTGAATTCCACTTTTGTTGTAACCAAGCACTATCTTGGAAAGTTATAAGCCTTTAAGGCATTTATTATCTGTTTAATTTTCATATCCTATCTCTTATTGTAACATATGCTATAGATTCAGGGTTAGACTTATGAATGTATATCTCCATATGTTATCCTTTTGTACAAGAAATTGGGATTAATAAAAGATAAATATTTCATCGTATGTTATTATGTCATTAATATTACGGGGGGTTTATTGTAATTCTTTCAGGACATTACATGCATTTTGTCCATATTTCGGTTCTCATGTCTTTTCGAGCATTCTTAGGCATGAATTAAGACTCATGAATGACTTAATAAGCTAGAAGTGGACTTAAAAGAATTGAATAGAAAAGAATGGTTTGATTTAGCTATGAGTTTCAATGTGCGTATGTTCATGTGTTATGTGTAGGTTGATCCATGGATGAGTGACAACCAATCTAATTAATGTTAGTAATATCTTAGTAAAGATATTTTTGTATAATCTATTTTCTAAATGTTCTATTGTGGTATGCTTTTTCCAAACTTGTGATTTCTTGAATATGAATGAGTTTTTCATCCATTTGAATGATATGCTATTTGGAAATGTAATTGATGAAGTGTAAATGCGTATGATGGACCCAAGGTCATTTTGCATATCTGATAAGTCTGAAATATCTGTTATGTGCTAGACCAAAAGGTTAGCCCATTGTATATCTGAAATATGTTTGACCAAATGGTCATTATAATGATCTGATACAACTGTAATGAATTGGGTCATTCAGTTAAGCTATTCTATTTTGTTCGGTACATCTGTCATCTGTTATTAGGTGCAACCTAACATCTGATATCTCTAAAAGGTTATATGAATCTCTATAAGATATGTATGTATCTGTTCTGAATCTGATACAAGAATGAATTTGAATTCGATCTGAATGTTTATGTTTAAGCATTGAAACTCATTCATTAAACCCTTTACTTTGATGTTATTCACTGGGCTTCAGCTCCCTCACTCAACCAAAGAGTGCCTTTATGTTAAGGCTTTTACTTTTGTTTTTATTTGGTTTTGTTTGACTACGTTTCGTATATAAGTTTTAAGTTTTTTTAAGGTGAAGAATTGTACTCCATGTATAAGTATTTGTATATGTAACCATGTATGTATGTATATTGTGGGTGTTAATTTCCGACCACACAACCAAAGGGGGAACTCAGCTGGAGAGTACCGGCAGAATAGATCAAGCCCGAACAATCTGTCACAGAAAGATAAGAATCTGGCGGTGGTTCGTCCACCCGGGAGCACTCCGACGATCAAGTCAATAATCAAATATCTCTCAAAGATAGCAAATTGTGCTTAATCTCACCAGAAAGAACTTACCTCAGACCCACAAGGGTGCCTCACTTTTATAACTAGCAATGACCTGATTCCCTTAAAAGCCTCACTTCAGTGGACTCAAGCTCAATGCTCATCCTGGACTCTCAGCTAGATAGGGATAAACTCTTTAAGAGCTTTATCTTTATCCAGACTGAGACTATTCCCTATTCTAGGACTCTTGTCCCATATCCGCTCATCTAGGATTCCGGTATCTCCGCAGATAACCTCGGCCTGGCTGAGATCATCTCGGCAACGTGACCAGGCCATGTGGCACCTTGGCTGGCACTTCGGTGTCACCTTGGCCATGTGCTGTTATTCATAAAATATGTCCCCACAACTGCCCCCTAAGTTTTATTACCTCGGCATCCTGAGGCGATGGAACCTACATCGTTTGTTCAAATACTATGTCGGCTAAAAATTCATTCCTTCCCCCTCGACCAAGATCATTAATCATCGGCTTCATGTACCCAGCAAATCAAGAACTCCAAGAGTTTTATCTGCGCATGAGCTATCACGCACGGTCTTTTCAACCGTTTCCTCCACGTGTCTCCTTCTTATAGGTTCGTACCTGACACGCGCTATTAGGTCGCATCGCCTCTGCACATGCCGCCTGACAGACACGTCATCCAAGGCTAGTTTATTATGTTTTGTCGCCTTTTTCGATTTTTAACAAAACTCTCTCTCTCTCTCTCTCTCTTCATCTTCTCACTTCGTGTTCTTGCATTCCCTCTATGCTCAAGATTTTCTCTCTCTAACAATTCGCTAACCTCCATTGCTGTTTTTTCGAGCTCTCTGCAACTGACCTCCTCCGGCGAGCTTTCAGCCATTTAGTCTCGAATACTTACGTCGTCTAACTCTGGCAATCTCCCCTCCAGCGTTCGTTTCGTCGATCTTAACTGGTAAGTCACAAATTTCTTCTTCCTCTATTCAGTCTTGTACTGTTTTCTTAATGTACTGTTTCTCTAAACTCACCTTATACTCTTTTCATTGCATTCATTGTCAATGAATCTTGTATTCATAGCTGTATTATCAGTCAATTTTTTTATTTCTTGAATCTTTTTTATACGTCACAATCCATCCCTGAGGTCTAGAGTGCTTGTATTGCTTGTGGTTCTTGCATACTGCCCTGGACACACTTGTTCAATGTTCATGAACTCTGTTTGCTTTGTGCGTGTAAATCTTATTTGCTTCGTTCTTGATTCCTGAATCATGCCTTCTTTCCTATTTTTCTTGATTATTTTCAGATCTGTTGCTTTTGAGCCTTGCTTCGACATAGCTTTGATTCTGGGGTTTGCTAGAAATTACATATTTTAGGAAAATTGAAACTCGAAATCTCCACTAGGCAGCAAAACCATCACCGTAGTACCTTTTAGGTCCTAGCCGAGGTTCTCAAACCTTCACCAGTGTCTTTTCTCTAAAACCCATTACAATGCACCCCAAGCTGAGATCATGGGCATGTTTAGGTGAAGGGTAGACACCCCGACCAAACTAGAGTACTTCCGCCAAAAGTTCTCCATCCCAACCGACGTTCAAATTAGGTTGGCTGGAAAGGAGGACTTGATCATGCTTGATGGAAACTCCATGCCCCTCCCTGTAGTTGCATTTATAGAGTGTGGACTTCGATTCCCTTTAAACATCCTATTTAGGGAAGTTCTTCACTTCTACAAACTTAACCCTATGCAACTAGCCATCAATTCTTTTAGGATAATTAATGGCATCATCGCGCTGGTACGCCGACAAAATGCCAGAATTACCCTTTCTGATATCCAATACTACTACACCATGTCTAGCCTCAAAACAAACAACGGCTACACATACTACCTCAAGCCGAGATCTACACAATACAAGTTGATAGCCGATATACCAGACTCAAATAAGGGCGCAGGGGACGACTACCTGATTGTCTCGAACAATTAGGAGTTTGTGCCAGACAACGAGCTCCACATTTTCCTTTTGCGCCGAGAAGTATTTAGGGATGACAAGGGTAAGGGCTTGGTCCCCCCAAAGTCCCTTATTTAAATTATTTTAGCATTCTTTCTGTTACTTTGTTATAATGTTCTCTTTTAATTTTTGCGGCCCTTCCTCAGCCCGAAAAGAACTTTCGCTAGTACTACATGCCGAGCAAAGACTTGGTTCGCCTTCTCAGCTTACCAATCGAGGCACGCAAAGCTCCTCTTCTTCTCAACTACATCCCAATGTACCGAAGCCCTCTGCTCGACGTTCCTAGAGAGAGCAAATCTCCACCTTCTACTATAACTCTCCCAGCTACTTCATCACCAAGGCCAGATCAAGCCTCAACCTCTGATCCAGCAGGGCAACAATCTACTTCTGCCCCCCAACTGATTCTTTCAGACCAATGCTAGCGCCATCGCCGAGCTTCTGCCAACGTTCCTGCTAAAAGAACTCGAAGCCACAAACACCGAGGTTCTAACGCACTGGTGGTTGACCCATCCAAATCTCCGATTGCCCTTCCAGCTATCCATTTCAGCCCCAGGGTCACCATTGCCGCTACTGCCAATGACATGGGTTGCGCAAAAATTATCCCCGATAACCTTCTTCCCCCAGTGTGGTGTCGGTCTACTCTTCTTCACCCTCTTAGACTTAACCCAAGCCCAAAATCAAGAGGGTAAAAAGGGCTAAGGCTAAAGCCACTACCACTGAAGTTGAATCAGAGGATACCATGCCAATATCAAAGTTGGCCGAGATCAAGAAATCAGTCGCCGCCGACAAGAGACCTGCCGAGACCAGAGCATTCAAGGAGCCCTCTTCCAAGAAGCTGAGGTATAAGGACTTAACTCATCCTAGTGTCTTCCAATCCAATTCCACCTGGGCCTTGACATTCATGGTTGGAGACTGACCTTTACTGGCCGGGGACAGCGCACTCGATAGTGTTGAAGTTGGTGCTGCTATCTCTATTGATGTTCTCTTGCCGGACGACATCAACCGAATGGCCGAGCTAACTAAGTATAAGAACTACGCTCTGATGATGCAGCATTGCGTTTTGGTAAGTTTGCATGCTTGGTTTCCTTTCGTCCCAACATAATTTTTATTTATACTTAACCAAAGCTTTCTATTTTCCTTCTTGCAGGCTATTCAGCAGGGTCACTCCTTCACTGTCAAAAATGAAGAAATCAAAGAGCTGACCACGAAGACTAAGGGGGTTGCCAAGCTCCTCGCTTCACTAAATCAAGCCAAGGCTCGAATCTGAGGTTTGCTGGATCAGGCCAAAGCTACCCAACTGGCCCAAAGCAAAGCCGAGGATTGTGTTGAGGCTGCTAAGAACGTTGTTGAGGTCGCCAAGGCTGAGGCAAAAGAAGCCAAGGAAAATAAGGCCCAAGCCCAAACAGAACTGCAAGTGGCACTTGCCACCAAGGTGGCCGAAATAAAGAAGATCGATGAGAAGGCCTATGCCGAAGGAGCAACCAACATCCATGATGCATATAAAAAGCAAGTCAACCAGGCATACAACAAGGGTTATACCCTTGACTAGATGACTGCTTTGAAGGAGTTGGCCATCCCCGACGAATCGCCTCTTCGAGACGAAGGCCAACTTGTCATGTCATTTCCTCCTACGCCAAACCAATCCGAAGATAAGGCTGAGGAAGAAGAAGCCGAGGCCGAAGACGGTGCTGAAGGATCTGCCAGGGCCAAGTCTCTAACTCTGAACGAGTAAGTCCTAGACTTGACTCAGGATGAAGAGGAGGATGAGGTCCCCAAAGATATGTCTGTTGTAAGAACCGAGGTTACTTTTGCCGAGAAGAGTCTTGACCCTTCTTGAGATTGATACTGAGATAGCGGCTGAAAAGGAGGTACCTCTGCCAACCGAGGCTGACAAAACCCCAACAGCCGAGGTTGAGCAATCCGAAGTCAATGCTTCCAGTGTTTAGAATTTGTCCTTTGCTTTCATACGCTGTTCCTTTGCTTTTTGGGCAGTTATAACAGTTTGTTGTCTGAACAATTTCAGTTTTCTTTTGGCTGATGTGCCTTCTTTTGTAATTAAACAAGCTTCTTCTTTAAATGCATGTTTTCTTTTAAGTGTTTGAATGCTTCTCTTGTATACTTACTATTTTCCTTCTATGCCTTGTATGTTTCCCACACTTAGAATATTTCTCTACTTCTTCCAAGTATATTTTATGTAATCATTTTGGTTGGGATACATCAGGCAAGTACCACCTCAGATATAAATCTTGACTGTTTTTCTCGGCCATAACTTCAAAATATTTGTTTCAAACAATTTTACAAGTGTTCTTCCTTCACTTGTACTTGCTGCCTTCTATCAAAACTTGCCCCTTTCCAACCCTTTCAAGCCTAACAGCTTGGTTGGTTATGTCGGTTAATAAAAACCTCGGCTAACTTTAACTTGCAAATTATTCTGAAATTTCAACAAGTGCCAAGCTATTAAGTATATTTATCATTCCTGCTCCCTGCCTCCTAATGTGAACCTATGTTGAACACCTCAGCTATTCTTTGTTTGAATCCAACTTCGGCGAAAGACCATAGAAGCATAATAGCTTGGCACTTGTTGAAATTTCAGAATAATTTGCAGACTTATGTTTTCATTATTGCAAACTTGTAACTGGTATCATACCAAAGCTAAACTAACTGTTTTCATTGTTTTATTTTTTTACGGCTTCATAAAATGGGAAAGGCCCTAATGTAAAAGCTCAAAAATAAATTTTTTTTTAAAAAAAAAATTTAATTCACAAACCGCTCGCAATCGCCCGCACAATCGCATGACCCACCCATTCAATCCGTAACCCACATTGCGGGTGGACGCGGTTCCATTTTTTCCCAACCCGTACCCCATCGGGCGGGTCCAACCCATCATCTGAACTGCACAAAATCGATCCGTGACCACCCCTAAGTTTATTCATCATGTTTCATTCAGAAACATCACCAACTTAGTTCAACTCTATTATATGTAAGTATAATCCAACTTTTCCATATAATAAGTCTAAGTTATTCGTCATGTTTCATTCAGAAACATCGCCAACTTAGTTCAACTCTATTATATACAAGTATAATTCAACTCTTCCATATAATAAGTCTAAGTTATTCGTCATGTTTCATTCAGAAACATCACCAACTTAGTTCAACTCTATTATATACAAGTATAATTCAACTATGTCATATAATAAGTCTAAGTTATTCATCATGTTTTATTCAGATACATCGCCAACTTAGTTCAACTCTATTATATGCAAGTATAATTCAACTCTGCCATATAATAAGTCAAAGTTATTCATCATGTTTTATTCAAAAATATCGCCAACTTAGTTCAACTCTATTATATGCAAGTATAATTCAACTCTGTCGTATAATAAATCTAAATTATTTGTCATGTTTCATTTAGAAACATCGTCATAGGACTGGTCAATTCTATTGCACAAATTTCAAATTTATAAAAATCAAACTAGCATTTTATTATTACTTCGGCTAAATAAAATTATGACATAAACTTCGAAAAACAAAAACCTAATGATAAAAAAACTTCAAATTGCAAGTGTTCCAAGGTCTTGGCAACTCTTTGCTACCAGTGTCTTCAAGCCGATATGCCCCACTGCCGGCAATGGAGATGATTCTATAAGGCCCTTCCCAGTTTGGGCCAAGCTTGGCCTCTCCAGGATCCTTTTTGTTACCGACAACTTTCCTCAGGACGAGGTCCCCAACTTTGCACTCTCTTGGGTTGATCTTTTTGTTGTAAGTCCTAGCAAGCTGCTGCTAGTATGCCCCCAGTCGAATTGTTGTTATCTCTTTTCTTTTTTCCAATACATCCAGATCTCGGGCTAAGAATACACCATTGGTCCCATCTTCCACTACCTGGGTTCTGATTCCAGGGATGCCAACTTCCAGTGGGATAACTGCTCCAGTGCCATAAGATATTGCAAAAGGAGACTCCCCAGTTGATCTTCTCGGCGTAGTCCGATATGCCCAAAGCACATTGGGCAACTCTTCCACCCATTTCCGTTTTGTTGCTTCTAGCCTCTTCTTGATTCCATCCAAGATAGTCTTATTGGATGCTTCTGCCTGACCATTGCTCTGAGGGAAACTTGGAGTGGAGTAGTAGTTCTTGATTTTATACTTTGCACAGAAACTTTTGATTAGCTTACTATCAAACTGTGTACCATTATCTGCTATTATTGCCCTTGGGATCCCAAACTTGGTGATGATGTTTTTCCATATGAAGTTCTTCACGTCAATATCTCGAATCTTCGCAAGGGGTTCAGCCTCTACCCACTTGGTAAAGTAGTTAGTTGTTATTAGCAGGAACTTCCTTTGCCCAGTCGTTGGGGCAGTTGTCCAACAAGATCCATGCCCCACTGGGCAAATGGCCAAGAGCTGGATACTGGGTTCAAATCAGCTGCTGGTTGATGTATCAAAGGTGCAAACCTTTGACACTTCTCGTATTTTCTTACGTAGGCTTTAGCATCCTTCTGCATGTAGGGCCACCAGTACCCCTGAGTGATGGCCCCATGAGCAAGTGATCTGCCCCTAGCTTGACTTCCACATACTCCTTCATGGATCTCATACAGAAAGTCCTCAACCTATGAGGGATGTACAAATCTCAAAAGGGGTCCAGTGAAGGATCTTCTGTAGAGATGGCCATCTGCTATTAGGCTGAACCTGGTCGACTTCAATCTGGTCTTGTGTGCCTCTTTTCAGTCGTCTGGCAACTTGCCATCCCTGAGGAACATTACTATTGCATTTATCCAGCTTGGTCTCATCTCCACACACATTGTTTTGTACTCTGTGATCTAGGGCTCCACACTTGGGACTGACAAATAATCAACCATTATGGTCCTTGCCTCACCTAATTTCATTGCACTAGCCAGGTTTGCCAAGGCATCGGCCTGACTGTTGTCATCTCGGCTAACTTGTTGTAGTCGGCAATCTTGGAACAAGGAAAGTAATCTGACGACCTCTTTAACATAGGCTATCATTCTTTCATCTCAAGCTGCATACTCGTCTATTGCTTGATTCACAATAAGTTGGGAGTCACAGAAGACTACCACCTCATCGGCTTCCATTGCTGCTGCTAACTTCAACCCTGCAATTAGTGCCTCATACTCTACTTCATTGTTTGAGGTCTTGAATCCCAAACGAATAGCTGCTCTAACATTCACCTATGTAGCGATACTAACACCACTCCTGCCCCTGCTCCTTGACAGTTTGAACTTTCATCAACAAACAGGCGCAAGGAGTTGCCGATGTAGATGTCGCAGGGCTTTGGTTTTTCTTCTTTCCTTTGTTTTGCTACAGTGGGGTTCTTGGGCCCCAGTTGGGTTTCTTCTTGCTCCCCTGGGCATCCTAAGCTGCGACTCATCGGAGTCCGACGCGGGACGGCACCAAGGGTGAACTCGGCCACAAAGTCGGCCAGAACCTGGCCCTTAATTGATGTTCTAGGCCTAAACTCCAAGTCATATTGGCCCAACACTACTGCCCATCTAGCTACCCTGCTTGTCAGATCTCCTTATTACAACAAGGACTTCCAAGGATGCTCAGTCAGTACCACAATCTTGTGGGCTTGGAAGTAGTGATTTAGTTTTTTCAAAGCCATCACTAGGGCTAGTGTCATTTTTTCCAGGGGTAAGTACCTGGTCTATGCACTTGCTAGGGTTTTACTTACATAGTATACTACTCTTTGTTCTCCCTTCTCTTCTCTAATTACCACTGCGCTCACTGCGTGCTCTGAAACTGCCAAGTATAGGAACAATTCTTCTCCAAGTACTAGATTTGACAAAACTGGAGCTGTAGTCAGGTACTTTTTCAAGTCGGCCAAAGCGACTTCTCACTCTTCCGTCCACAAAAAATCTGTGGCCTTCTTTAACAAACTAAAAAATGGTTTACACTTATCAGAACTTTGGCTGATAAATCTGTTCAGGGCTGTCGCCTTGCCGGTCAAAATCTGGACCTGTTTGGCCGACGTCGGGCTCTTTAAATCAAGAATGGCCTTGATTTGATCTGAGCTTCCCTCAATGCCCTTTCTAGTAACCAAGTACCCCAGAAACTTAGCTGACCCAACTCCAAATGTGCATTTCGAAGCATTGAGTCAGAGTCGATATGTTCTTAGTATATCGAAAACTGTCTTAAAGTCGGCCAGATGATTCCCAGGTTCTTTGGTTTTCACGACCATGTCATCAATGTACACTTCTACTGTTTTGCCAATCTGATGTCTGAACATCTTAGTCACTAACCTCTGGTAGGTTGCTCCTACATTTTTGAACCCAAAAGGCATCACTCTATAGCAGTAGAGCCCTTTTGGGGTGATAAATACAGTCTTCTCCTCGTGAGGGGGATACATTGCTATCTGGTGGTATCCTCTATAAGCATCCAGGAAGCTCATACTCCCATGCCCTGAAGTAGCATCCACCAGTTGATCAATTTTAGGCAGACAGAAGCTGTCCTTAGGACAAGCATAATTTAGGTTGGTGAAATCCACGCAGACTCTCCACTTTCTATTCTTCTTTTTCACAACTACTGTGTTGGACAACTAGGTTAGGTAGTTCACCTCCCGAATAGCCTTGGCTTCCAATAGCTTGTCCACTTCCTCCTCTACCGCCTCTACATGAATTAACGTCGGCCTCCTTGCCCGTTGAATGACAGGTTTAGCCGACCTATCTACATTGAGCCTATGACAAGTGACCTCAGGGTCAATGCCAGACATCTTGTACCGTGTCCAGGCAAATAGTTCTATGTTGGCCCGTAAGAAAGCCTCTAACTCCCTTTCATCATCCTCGGTCAAGCCTGAGCCGAGAAGGAAGAAACATTCTTCTTCATTTTCTTTTACTAGAATCTTCTTTAAGGCTTCCTCACTCTTGTCGGCCGACTCTTTGCCGACGTCATCTAAGACCTCCATATCTTCGTCTTCAATTTCTACTGTTTCTATCTCTCGCACATTGCAGGTGGATTTCATTGTTGCCATGGAGCAACTTTTTGCCTGCACCTGATCCCCTCTAACCTCCTCAATTCCATGCTTCGTTGGGAACCGTAACAGCGGGTGCAGTGTTGAGGGAACAGCCCTCATTGCATGCAACCATGGCCTTCCCAAGATAACATTGTAAGGGGAGGGGGTGTCAATTACTGTAAACTCTGTGCTTACCTTCCTGGTGTCTGCTTGCACCTCTAAATTTATTGCTCCTAAGGGCCATGTCGGTGTTCCATTGAACCCGACCATTGGGCTGTTGGACTGCTCCAAATCATCTCGGTGAAGGCCAAGCTCCTTATAACATCTGACATACATGATGTCACAAAAGTTGCCTTGGTCGATCAGAATGCACCTTACCTGGTATTCTCCAACCTTGAGGGTTACCACCAGAGCATCGTTGTGTAGATGCTGCACCATGTCTAGGTTTGCCTCAGTAAAAGACACCATCAGTCTCTGGTATTCATTTGCCCTAGGCCTCTTTTGCTGGACCTGATACACATGTTGTAAGTGCCTCACCTTTTGGGTCTCTCCTCACATATCATTCTCATTAACCTTCGAGTGAATCACATTGATCACCCGAGGTTCTGCTTGCTACGTTTGTGGCGGTGGTGGTGCCGCTAGTGCAGGGGGAAGCTTTGCATGTTCTTCCCTCGTTCTGGCCTCATCTACTAGATCCCTTAAGTGACCCTGTCTGACCAGGTCTTTCAAGTGTGTCTTCAAGGCTCTGCACTCCTGAGTCAGGTGTCCATCCTCATTGTGGTAAGCGCAATGCTTCCTAAGGCTTCTTCCGATGAACTCACCAGGAATCTTCTCCAGTGCTCTATAATATGGCTAGTTCTTAATCTTTTCTAGAACTTTGTAAACTGGGATCCGGAATATAGTGGTGACTGCCTGCGTAGCCTTCAGCCCTATTTTCTACATGTTAAAACCAGTATTACTTCAGCCTCGCTTTGGCGAGCCGTTCTTCTTCTCGTGTTTCGGTGCCTATAGACACCCCATTTTTGACGGCCCTTACGACTTGGACGTCACCGCTTGCACACCCAATGATGAGTGTATATGCTTTTCAAGTGCTCGAAATCCTTAGCAGAATGCCACAGTTTTGAGCCTTTCAAACCCTACACACCTATTGCCTTATTTTTGGACCAAAACCAGAGATCTTCAAGCCTGCAATCTCTTATGGCCTGTCAGCCCCTTTTATTGGCTATCGACCATTGCTTCTGGTTGCCGGCCACTGATGTGGCCTGCCGGCTACAAGTGCTTTTTGCAGATATTTTTCTGCCAACTGTGTCAGTTGTTGGCACAGATGCATGCACCTTCTTACACGTGTATATATTGATATTTTTGAGGGAGTTGTATGGTTTTCTATATATAGGAGGCCTCTCCTTCCATTTTAGAGGTTGGAATTTTTAGAGCAAAAATTCTCTCTCTCTTTCTCTCTCTCTCTCTCTTGTAATTTCTTAGCTTTTTGCAAGTTTTTGCCTATACACTCTTAACCAAACCTCTCCATCTTTGAGCTGAGGTACCATGGAGCCTTGTATGAGCTCTTAAGGGTGTGTTTGCCTTGATTTGTTGCCTAGAATTGGTTCTCCTCTCCAAGAGGTATAAAGATTTTATTCTCTTCTTGCTTTATTTACTCTTTTTCCTACTATTTTCCCACTATTTTTGGGCTGTATAAACTCTGTATTTTTGGGCTAAAACTTGTGGTCTGAAACTTGTGGTTTAGGCCAATAAGGGTTGAGGGGTGGTTTACCCTTCTTTACACCTTGTTTTCAAGGCCTTTACCCTTGTGTTTCCCACCTTTACACTATCTTTTTTTGAGCTTTTAAACACTGATTTTTAGAGTTATTTCGGTGGCTAAAATCATGATTTGAAGTCCAAAATTAGAGGGGTTAGCCTCCTCTCCTTGTGTCTTGCTTACTAGCCTACAGGGCCGACCCTGGGGCATAGGCCACAAGGCTATGGCCTAGGGCCCCTCAAAATAGAGTCAGAAAAGGGGCCTCCTCCTATTATAATTTAGTGTAATATATTAGGTATATTTTAAGTCTAAAAAAATTTAAAAAGGCCCAAATTAACTTAAAATAAATTGACCCATTAAAAAATTGAAAGGCCATTCAAAAAAATTAGCATTGTTATCCATTGAAAATATACCCAAAAAAGGGGTCTCTCTTATTATAGTTTAGTCTAATATATTAAGTATATTTTAAGTCCAAAAAAAATTAAAGAAGACCCAAATTAACTTAAAATAAATTAATCCATTAAAAAATTTAAAGGCCCATTGAAAATAATTAGCATTGTTATTCATTGAAAATAATTTTGCAAAAAAATTAGATTATGCAAGTATGATTGATTTATTTGCTTCTAAAAATACAAGAAGAGTGAGGATTAAGCGATACTTATTAGTTATTGTAATGTAATGCTAAGTATTTTTTGTGATTTTGACACAAATTTTTTGTCCTTTACTTTCAAATTTTGTTTTCATTCAATGAAAAAAAAAATGTGAAGGGCCCCAGAAATTTATTAGTTGATCATTGGCTTTGGGCCCCGGAAATCTTAGGGCCGGGCCTGCTAGCCTAGCATGATCCACATTTTAGCTTATTGTTCTAGCAATTTTTGTCTTAATTCCAGCATGTTTTAAGACTTATTTAGCACTGTTTTAGGACTGTTTTTAAGTGTTCATTGCATTCGAGTCTTGTATTGCATGCTTATAGTGTAGTTATCCACATAAGTTTGGTGTTTTAGGCATTGGACACCAACTTATTTGAGTTGATAGCACTTATTTCTTATTTTCCATACTTGTGATCACCTTTAATCACCTTTGCAACCTCCCTTCTTTCTTAGCTTTTTGCTTTGCTTTGAGGGTTGTTTCAAACCTATTGTTCTTTTAAGCTTTAGATTGAGGTTGTCATGCTTAATGGTTTAATCCTTTTTAGGGGTTCATTATCAACGGCATGATATCTCTCTCATGCCTTAAGTCAACTCTTGGTTTGACACTTCTCTCCTTTAGAGGACTTAAACTCACCTTTTAGACTTAATTGATTAAAGAATTGAAAGGTAACTAAAATAGAGTAATAAAATTGGTTACTAAAAAAAGGCAAGATAATAATTTGGTTTGGGTTCAATCAGACGTTATTTGAACCCTTGAGTTTTAAGTCATTTCATACTCATAAGCGATGCAAACGACTCAAGATTTATTGTCAACTACTTTCCTTGATCTTTCATGATAGGGAAGTGATTTTGAGAGTCTTGTTTTGTTGCATTCATTGAACTCGCACCATTTTGGTTCATAAGTCATCATGTAATGAAATTGCATCCGTTGATGGTTTGTGAACCAAATTTTGCCACACCTTTGAGCTGTTTGATGATAAGGAGGGGTGAGTTGTGCAAACAACCCTTGAGAATACCCTGCTCCTGCTCTGTTTGCTCTCTGTTGTAGCAAAAAAATCCAGTCATCAGTGGCCGGTAGGCCATCACTTCTAGCCTGCCGGCCACCTGTGCAAAATCCAGCAGTGACTTGTTGGTACAGAACATAGTTGGTTTTGAGGTGGAAATCAGTGTAAGTTTTCTAATGTGCAACAGAGGCATCTGGCAGCAGAAATAGTGGCTTTTTTGGGTGGAAAGTCCGTGCATGCATGAGCGTTCCCCGTTTCCCGAGAATGAGTAATTCGAAGTAGTTAATTTAGTTACTTCACGTTGTAATTAATTAGTTAGCTAATTAGAATTTTGTAATTAATTAATTAGTGTAAATTAATTAGTTAGATTGTGATGTTGTGATAACTAGATAGAATAGTTAGCTTCATTTGCGTTTGTAATTGTTAAATAATTAGCTTAGCTTTAATTAGTTAGCTAGTAAGTTTATTTGGACTCTCCTGCGTGAGGGCGCAATGTTGTAATAATGTATATGTCTTCCAACCCCATGTCTTTCTCCCTTTTATTTAACTGCTTATGATGGTTAGTTTAGGGCATCATGTTTCTTTTAGCATCTTTCATGATTTGCATCCACTTGTTTTGCATGTTCCGAGGCTCAGTACATTATTCTAACTTGCATTGTCGTTTAAATACTTCTTTGAATACGTGCTTAGACCGCATGCTATCAAATTGATTCATATGCCTTATTAGTAGCCGAGCCTATTTAGATTGCATATCACATGTGTTGCATTAGTCATATTGCCTAGTTAGGATCATGCATCTTTCTAACTTTATCATCTTTTTTGGCTTGGAGTACTAAGTAAGCCTTCACTTGCTTTAGCATATTACATGAATATGGTTGTTGCCATGTCTAAACATGCTTGCCATGAGGCTAAACGCTTAAATGATAAACTGCTTGAATGCCTGTGGATGAAGGCTAATTGCTTGAATTGGAATAATTTGAGTAATGTTTATATGCGATCACTTTTTCAAATGGTACGTATTCGATACCTCTTTCAAAAAAAACATGAATCAAGTGTTCCAAATTCTTGCAAATTAGTCTATACTTGTGTATGCGCATCACATAGTAATATTAGCCTAATAACCAGAACAAGAGCATATAATGTAAATAAGATTCACATCATGATTAGTAGAGGCCGATCTTTGATCGGGCGAGTGAGGATGCTCAATTCAAGACCTTTCCCTCTTGTACCTAAGTTCCCGAGCCAAGACAATCTTGGTGATGATGGACACGTGGCCTTTGGCACGAGTCATGAGTTCACTAGATTTCCCAAAAATATTTAGGTGGCAACTTTGTATCTGGCAAAGTAGTCCATTTTTGGCAATTTGATTCAAAATTGATTTTCCAAAAGATTTGTCAGATTTAGACTCTTTGGTGTTTATCTGTTTTACATTACACTTGTGGAATCAGATTCAGAACCACGAGAGTCTGATACTATAGGGCTTATTCGTCTTCCGAAAGAAGGCACGAAAAGTCGAGCTACAGTGCATTCGTTCCCGGCGTGTCCTCTTCTACTCTAGCATATTTCTCGATCCATGCCATAAGTTCCTCCATACTCTTTGGTAGAGTTTTTTCCAGCGATTTTCGAAGCGGGCATTCGTCTTCCAGATCGTTCTTAAAAGACACGACCGCCAATTCCTAGTTGCATCCCGATATTCGGTTGAACACCTCATTATACCTCTTGGCATAAGCCCTAAGGCCTTCACCCTTGCTAATTTTTAGATCCATCAGGGAGTCTACCCTTACTAGTTGCAACTTGTTTGTAATGAACCTGGCCACAAACATCTCAGCCAGGCCTTTCCAACTCTTCATAGTTCCTTTCGGCAACTTGTGGAACCAATTCGATGCAATTTCCCCAAAGGATGAGAGGGAACACCTTGCATAACAATGGTTCATTCCCGGTATACAAAGCCATTGAATTCAGATATAAGCCGACGTGAAAGTTCAGATCGGACTTACCGTCATACATCTGGAACCTCGACATATGGAACCTTTTTGGGGCCTCAAACCTATCCAACTCTACGGAGAACGGTGTTCTCAGCTTGGTGGGAGATGTGACCTCGGCATTTTGCCGCTTCCTCTGGAGGTAGTCCCTCAAATCCTCCTTAGTCCGATCAGGAGCTCGGCTGTCAACAGATTTCAGTCTTTTTGGTGCGCTACTCCTAGTGTCGTTATGTGTCCTCTTGGACTTTTCTTTATTTACCGTATCAAAACACAAGCCTTTCCCTTGGATATTCAGGGGCTCTTTGACATATGTCCCCTTGATATGAGGTGTCCTTTGCGAGTCATCTCTAACAGACTCTCCTTACCCGACATCCCGTAAAGGCCGATGTGAGGGCTCTTTTTCCCTGCCATGCTATGGAACTGCTAAGATTGTTTTCTGCTCCCCTTTCTGGGCATCAGTCTCGGCCCCTGGCACTGGCCTGTCCTGCAACGGAAATGGTGGTTGCATGCCGTTTTTCTGTATCATGAAGTTGACAATTGATTGTAGATCTGCCAACTTGTTGGCCATTCCCTTCATCTCACCGTCTCTCTTCAAGCATCTATCTTTCTATACCTAGAGGTCGCTTTCGTTGTAATACTCATCTCGGCTTGATTTCTTCGAGGTGTCTTCCTCCTTGCCAATGCCCTTATCCTCGGGATTCTGATCCTGTGATTTTCTTCCTCGATGTTAGGATCGGTATGTTTATCACTCCCACATGGGACATCGTCCCCGATCTTTTTTTTTGCCTGTCGTTGGCCATATATTCTCCTTACTTTCCCACAGACAGCGCCAAATTGTGGGTGTTGATTTCCGACCACACAACCAAAGGGGGAACTCAGCTAGAAAGCACCGGCAGAATAGATTAAGCTCGAACAACTTGTCACAGAAAGATAAGAATCCAGTGGTGGTTCGTCCACCTGAGGGCACTCCGACGATCAAGTCAATAATAAAATATCTCTCAAAGATAGCAAATTGTGCTTAATCTCACTAGAAAGAACTTACCTTAAACCCACGATGGTGTCTCACTTTTATAAACAGTAGTGACCTGATGCCCTTACAAGACTCACTTCAGTGGACTCAGGCTCAATGCTCATCTTGGACTCTCAGTTAGATAGGGATAAACTCCCTAAGAGCTTTATCTTTATCCAGACTGAGACCCTCCCATATTCTAGGACTCTTGTCCCATACCTGCTTATCTCGAATTTCGGTATCTCCGCAAATAACCTCGGTCTAGCCAAGATCATCTCAGCAACATGACCAGGCCACGTGGCACCTTGGCTAGCACTTTGATGTCACCTTGGCCACGTACTGTTATTCACAAAATATGTCCCCACATATATGTTTTGGAAGTGGGTTATTAACGTTAGGGATGGGCAACGGTTTATCCGATCCGCAAAAACCGCCCAACCCGCATGTAAATGGGCGGTTTCGCAAACACAATGCAGGCGGATGCGGTTTAAAATATGGCATGTTTGTGGGTTGCGGGTTTAACCCGCACACACAAGAACCTGCCCACACTTTTTTTATTTATTTTTATTTTTATCTTAACTATTGATTTCATTTCTATATCCTACCTAGATATTTTTGCCCAAAACAAAACACCCTTTATTCTTTGAACTTACTCTAACATTACATTTGCTAATAATATTATATCAACTGAAACTGAATAAATACTGATCATATTATTATTGTTACATAACTGAACTTGTCCCGGATGAAGTGTGATTTGAAATTTTAAATTCCTTAATGAATATGGAGTTTTAGTTTAGGATTTTGAAATATGTGCTTGTGTTAGTTTATGATTTGATTTAAGTTTTTGAATGATTTGTTTGTGTTACGAATTGATTTTGTTGTGTTTTTAATTTTATAAGTTTTAATTCATTAATTATTAATGTTGGAGCATTTTAGAAAATGGGGAGAAAATGGCCCAAAATAAATATTTACAAAATGGGAAAATAATAAGGCTTAAAAATAAATTTTTGAAGAAAAAAATCCAATCCGCAAACCATCCGCAACTGCCTGCACATCTGCGAACCCTATCCGTACAAACCGCACTGCGGGCGGTTGCGGGTTTTCTTTTCCCCAAACTGTATAGATACGGGTGGGTCCAAATTGATCCACAAACCGTTCAAATCCGACCACAAACCGTTCAAATCCGAACCGCGAACACTCCTAATTAACGTATGCGATTTCTGTTTATGTTATTTATGCACAGCTTATTGGACATATTTTTTATTCTTTTATTTATCTACTTCCCTTTCAGGCCTCATATAATTAATTATATTTTGAAATTCTGTCTAAGGCTGTAGGTAATCTTATAATTACTAGCCGCTTGTGATCCAAACGTCTAGAGGCGGGTTTAGGTCATGACAATCACTAACAGGAATAAGGAGTGAAGCAAGCTTAAATTACACAAAACCTAAGCTTTGTTTCTAGTATTCAATGTCTTGAAGATTTGCCATTTGGCCTACATTAATTTTGTTTACCATTACTAGTAAAAAGTGTAACTCTTTGCTTGATTCATGTAAAAATAGTAATATTAATGACTCAAGTTTTGTTTTTGACATATAATTTGATATTTTAAAATTATTTTTGTTAGTGTATTTGACAATATATATGTTGGAAATTGCGTCGAATTTGACCTGACCCATTACCCATGGAGCATCCACATGGATTATTGATAATTCACATATTTAATAATAAGAAAAACAATAATAGATTGAGAAAAACAATAATAAGTATTATTATTTGGAGAGAATAAAAATATGGAGAGAATCTCTATATATTTGATATAGAGAAAAACAATAATAAGTATTATTATTTTGTGTGTGAGTTTATCCAAAAATCTCCTGTAGAATTTCTCTCTCTATTCTTTCCTCTTAGGTCACCATTATAGAACCTAGGGATTTGGAGTGTGGATAATACATTGAGAAACTCTGGTAATTTCTCAATTGACGAAGGGTTTTCCAGACGAGGCTAGCATCCGATCCAAACTATTTTCGCATCAGGTAATATGATTACCCGCATATAATTTGACATTTTAAAATTATTTTTGTTAGTGTATTTGACAATATATGAAATTAATGTATTATGTGAAAGCGGATTTTTGATAAATTATGTAAAATTAAAAGTTCTTACGTAATCATATTAATGATGATTTGTTAAATGATCTGCTAAATATTGCATATTAGCCACTTCAACTATAAAAATCATACAAATACACTTCTTTTAGAGAGAGTCTAAAAAAGATGAAAATGATATATTTTTGTAGGTGAGTGTAACAATCCCGATCCATAATTAGTCGTTAATCTGTAATTAATAATGTTAATTAAGTTTTAGGAATGAGATTATGTTTTAATTGTGCATTTTATATGTATTTTGCATTCCTATCTATTAGCCGTAGGAATAGCTGTTCAGAATTCTGCTTTGTTCTATAAATTGAAGGCCTTATCGACATTCAAACATGAAATTGACTACGTCAATGTATTAATTTGCATTTTTAGAATATTATGATAAGTTTAATTAGAATTCGATTCGGAATCAAATAATTAGAATATATTAATCAAACCAAAGTTAAGGCTAACCAAGATTAATTAATTACCACTAAATAAGCCTATAAAAGGCATGTATGAGCTTGTTTCATCTTCTTTCTATCATTTGCTTGAGTCCAAAACGTAAAGAGAGAGAAAGGAAGAGAATTTGAGCTCAAAGAAGAGAAAATGAAGAATTGTTCAAGAATTGCTAGGATTCAAGGGAAATTGAGGACTCTAGGTAAGAATCATGCTTTAAAACTTTGCATCCAAGTCATTAGTGTAGGAATTCAAGAGGTTCAAGTGATTAACCATGAGAATTAAGGTTAGATTATGGAATTTGAGATCATTCCATGCATGCATGCATAAGTCATGGATTTTGAGTTTTATTCCAACAAATTCTTACATGCAAGTGCATATCTTTGCAATGTCTTGAGAGCTCATCATGATTTTCCATGAAAACATTTCATGTGTTCATGTTGTCAAAGTTTTGTAGCCAAGTCATTGCATGCATGTTATGAATATGAAGTTTCAAGTATAAATGTGAAGAATTGATTTGTGTTTGGTTCTTGATTTTATGAATTAACCTTCATTTCATGTTTTTCTACAAGTTTCTAAGTGTTTCTTCAAGTTTTGGCCCAAAAAAATATGTTTTGGTACTTTGAAATTGGAAATTGGATTTTGAACTTAGAACACAAATCTGGAAATTCTAGAATTCGCAGGGTTCACTCGAGCGATGGTTCCTTCGCTCGAGCGTACTTTGTATGCTTTTAG
This sequence comes from Camellia granthamiana, assembly GCA_036172215.1. Lineage (NCBI taxonomy): Eukaryota > Viridiplantae > Streptophyta > Magnoliopsida > Ericales > Theaceae > Camellia > Camellia granthamiana. Next base: position 64,769,572 of record CM069908.1, read on the forward strand.
TACTTTTGCAGTCGAGGCAGTTGGCTTGAGCGAACTCACCTTTGCAAGGTACATGGCTCGAGCGACCAAAAGTTGGCTCAAGTATAAAATGAGATCATCCAATACTTTTGTAGACTTTGTAGATCGCTCAAGTAACCAAAGTTTTACTCGAGCGAACTGCCCTATTTTCAGAAATATTGCAAAGTGTCCCAAAGTGCATAATTGCATCCTCATTCCATCTTAGGCATTCTTAAGCAATGGTTTAGGCCATATTAATGAGGATATGAATTAGAAACACACTAATAAAGCAATGTAATAAGTTAAGTGTATTTGGAGTGTGTGTTTCAATATGTATTTGTTACGTGCTTGTGTGTAGGTCACGCGTCATTATTCGACCGATCTGTTTGCATTGTCTGTTATGCTTCTAGAGCTATTTGTGAGTAATAATTTTGTAACGATATGTTGACTATAAGTATTTTCTTAATGATATGATACAAGCTGTTTTCTAAAATGCTATTTTGTGAATTATGAACGATTGTCTAGTTTTCAGAAATATAATCGTGGCATCCTTAGCATCATGTGATATGTTATATGTTATCTGCTACCAAGGTTTCAAGTGGGTTCCATTCATGGAACTGATTATGCATAATCAACTATATGATCTACAAGTGGGTCTTTATGACCATCTCATGTGAATATGGGTCTTAATGACCATCTGCTCTGTATATGGGTCTTTATGACTAATCTGATCTATTAGTGCTAATGGATATACCACGTATGATTGTTTACAAGTCTAAATATGCATATGAATCTGTTTCTCAACTGAATTTTGATTTTTGAATCTGTGATAGACATCATTCATAAAACCTTTACTCTGTTATTATTCACTAGGCTCCAACTCATTATTTATATTATGTATGTAGGTGATCAGGCGCGTGACCAGGCTTAAGACTTCCAGTCTGGATCGGTTTGTGTCAGCCAACTTGTGCGCCTCCCAAGGAGGTTCCGAAAGTCTTTTTGTGGTCAAGTTCTGTGGATAGTGTTTATGGTCAAGTCTAAGTTTTATTTCCTTTTCTTTTGTTTGGACAAGTTTATGTTATTCTGTACGTAGGGCTAAGTCCCCTTTTGAATTATCTGTTTTTGAGCTGATGTAAAGATGACGTCATATTATATGTGAATATAAGTTTAAATTTTCTGTCTCATATAAGTCTGCACAGCTCTATGGACGATTATATTTTGATATTTGCTTCCGCTAGCCCCTTAATTTGTTAATCTATTCAAAGGCCTTTGGTAATCTTAGGGTTACTGGCCGGTTGCGATATTAAACCTATAGGGGCGGGTTTGGGTCGTGACAGCAAGAGAGGCAAAATGTATGAATTAATAAATAATGAGATAAAATGATATTCATTAATAATACATGGGTCTTGATATAATTAATCCAAAATAAAATATAACCATATTTAATGTTTTTTTATAAAATAAATTATAAATACATTCTCTCAAATTTTAAAGCCTTGTTTGAGGTGTTCTAAAAAAGTTAAAAAGTCACTATCCTATTTAAGTCACATTATTTTATTTAAATCACATCATCTCTCTACCACATCACTTCAAACCCAACCCATACCCAACCCATATTTAATAAAAAGTCAAAAAGTGCACTTATTTAGATCATCCCAAACCACTCCTTAATTAAAATATGAATTGTCCATGTAATTTTGAAAAATTACATTTTTTTTCATAATAATTAATTATTTTTATTAATAAATTATCAAGTTAATTAATAATTTTTAATGACATCATAAATTTATTTTAATTAATAATTTAAATAATTTTATTATTGTATAGAAAAGAAGTTATGAATTTTACTTGGAGAAGGATTCCCTTCAGTCCAAGATCTAGATTGGAGAGGGTCGTTTGGGCTCGTGGGGCCCACAACAGGTCTCGTTTTGATGGTTTGAATTGTTCATGTAACGGCCCACTTTTTATTTCACGGATGTCATTACCACTCCATTATTATCATATAATTTCAAAGATAATGAACGGAAGTTCTATACATTAATAAGGATAAATAAATGAAAATTCTGTTATTTGAATACATAATGAATGCAACAAGAGGTACGATTAAATAAGTTGCCCGTAGGCTTATATTAATACATAAAAAGGAAGGGTTCAACCCTTTAACAATAATGTCATTCTGCCAACAAATAAAGGCTCTGTGGCCAATAGATAAAGAAGATCTTCGATCTTGAACCACTTATTGACATTCATCTGAAAAAGATTAGCAACGTAGGATAAACATAAAGTCCAGTAAGGATCCCAACATGATCCTAAACAATAACAACTTATAGATAGTTATGATCATGAATGCTCTGCTCATACTATATAAATAATGTTCCAAAGTATAATTACATAAGTACTTTTCTCAAAATCCTCTAATTCGTTCAACAATACAGACGGTTCACATTTCATTCTTGTTTTCCAAATATATATATATATATATATGTCATGTAACAACCGTTTGCTTTCGAAATATATTCACAAAAATCTGATTTCCTTATATTACTTACAAACTCAATACGTAACCTACATCTGCCTCAAACACGTTCATCACATTTTCTGGCTTTAAGCCCCAGTTAAAGAGATACTTTCAATAATTAATTTGATACGCTCACATGTACACATAAACATCTAACACGAAGATGAAAACAACAAACACCCAACAACTATCTACTCAACATATAAGACAACCCAACCTACCTATCATAACACATGATATACACAGATACACTGAAACAAATATGATAGATAGAATTCTACTCTACCTGCCTTAAGCACAGTAAGCCAATGATACAACTTTCCATAACAAAATGTCAATTTACCAGACACCGGTTGGAAGGTAATGGTACCTCCGCCTAGTTCTCTAGGTGCTAGCTAGAAGGTACTGGTATCTCTGATTCTAAGCGTAACCAATTCTCTAGGCTAGCTGAAAGGTAATCGTGTCTCCGATTCTCAGCGTAGCCAATTCTCCAGGCGCTAGTTGGAAGGTAATGGTACCTCTGATTCTCAACGCAGCCAATTCTCCAAGCGCTAGCTAGAAGGTAATGATACCTCTAATTCTCAGCGCAATATACATTGCCAACCATCACAACATGTCAGGAGCACAAATAACACCAGTGTAATACATACATATAATCTATTCAAAAAAGTGTCATCCTCTACCGATGACCAAGGACAAAATCTCCAAACACATGTACTTAATACCCGTGATATAATAATTCAATTCACATAAGACTTTAAGTCCAACAACAACAATAGCAAAATAAAATATTCATAATCCAACCTCAAGTTTGTGAAAACCCCACATTTAATTATTCTTAAAAGAAAATAAATAAATTAATTAATTAATTAATTTTGTCTACAGTCTATCTGAATTGTATGTTAGTGTAAAAGTTAGTTTTAAATTGACTCAATTCAATAACTAACAAAGACATTATTAAGAATAATAATTTTGTGGGTGTTCAATATTTGTTGTTTATAAATTATTTTAATTAGGATTCAATATAATAATTATTCTTACTAAATACCTTAGTTAAAAATCTTAGTGTATCAATTTTTAGAAACCCATACAAATACACACACACACCAAAAAAAAAAAAAGAGATGTTCGTAGCTATGCCACTGCTTGTTTGCATGGTGGTATAGGAGCCATGACCCACCATCCCTCTTGGAATTTAGGGAAAGCCTTCATTCTTAGAACTTGGAGAAAGTGAGCAAGATATAATAATGGAAAGAATGTGAGAGAGAGAGAGAGAGAGCCTCAAAGAGGTGGCTCTATAAATTCATATCACACACCGTGTTTTACACACTGTGTTTGTTCAAAGCCCAATCAAAATATATATATATATATAGAGGGAATTCTTGTGGAAGAAGAGGAGGAGGTTGAGGTTGCATATTTTCCTACCATTTCATTATTCCATTTCAATCCTACAACTAAGTAAGAAAACCCTCTCAACCCTCTCATTTCTTTTTATTAGTGAAGTTTTCAGATTATGTTATTATAATCAAAATGATTACTCATAAATAGAAATTTTATATATATGTGTAGGAATTTTGTGATGTGTATATCAAGTGTTTGAAGATGTTGATAGTCTTAAAATCATCTTATTATTGTAAAAAAATAAATAAAAATAAGCTTGCATGTGTAGTTTATACATTTAAAAAGAAGATTGAAAAAAAAAAAAATCTGTTTTGAATCTGTCAGGATGTTTACCCGAATTTCTAGATAATTTTATATTCAAAATTTCGAGAAGATTTCTTCTACAAAGTTGTTGATAATGATGTCTAGTTTATCCAAAAAAATTTGGCAACAATTTTTGAGCTTTCTACGAATTTATACAAATTTTTAACTAAATCTGAAACTATGAGACAGATTTTACCATGTATTTGAAAATTTATTTAAAATTCTATACTAAGCCAAATCTGGTAATTTCTAACTAAAAGATGAAATTTGAGAAGTCTAGTTTCATGATAAATTTTTAGATTATGGGTTTGATCTATAAATTTAAGCATGGAATTAATATAAGGAAATGTGACAAATCTGTGTCATAAACTCCCTTGGAATTTTTAAGAATTATTTATAATTTATTTTTGGAAAATGCTTTCTGAAAAATGACCATAACATGTTTATGGAGTATTCTGTAGATTGATATGAATTTTAGAGTTGTATAAGTAACGTATTTATAATTTTATTTGCAAGATATATATTCCAAAAATTTTTCTGGACAGGATAAAATCATCACTTTAATATTGTGCTAGTCTAATTTAGTAAATCAAAAATTTGTGCATGTGTGTATTTATGGTTTATTTCTTGTATCTAAGTTATTATGTTCATACCATGGTTTTAAGTAATTGTCTACTAAATTTTGTACATTGAATTATTATTATGTGACATGCATAATGTTTTATGTTTGGAGTTTTTCTTTAGTTGGTATAACGTTATTGGTGATTGAGATTTGAATAATTTGTGTTTGATATATGTATTAACCAAAATGATTAACGGTATATAATAAGTTACTGCTAAAGGGTTAATACCGGGTATTCAGGGTGAGCCCTGGTTTTTAATAAGTTTTAAGTAAATTGTGTCGCGAAATCCTAAGGTGGCACGGGGCTTATTTGAACCCTTATCGGTAATTGGTTTTGGAATAAGGGTGGATGTGCGGGTGACACGCAGGGAAGTTACGTACCCCTGGCAGACCGTTCCCTTGGGGCAGACCACGGATGTCATGGCTTGGGTATATAACTCCGGGCGTGGACATCTTTGGTAGTTCTTGAATATTTGACCAACGGGGGGTTTCCAAATTAACCGTGGCCATGACTTAGTGGTTGGTAAGTTAAACCTCTTTGGCGAGATTTCAAAGGTCACCTAAGTTAATAAAATTATTTGAATTATTTTATTGGTTGTAATCTATGTTTACAATTATATCATTATCTCGTGTTTATAATCTCACTATTTTCTCTCAAAAAGAATGGTAGGTTGGTTATGTTTTCTTACTGTGTTGCAAAACTCATGGCATATATTTTGTTGCCCTGGCGTTTTATGCCAGATTATGTCGAGGAAGGGACTGAGGCTGAAATTGGAGCTGCTGCTAATATCGAATCTTGGCTAACTTAGAGTCAAGATTTTATCGAAATAAAATCCTGTTATTTCTTGCATTAGTGTTTAACTATGTTGTAACGTTGCATGTGAACTTGTAGTTTTATTTTGTTGTTGGACTTTGACTATGTAAAAATTTAAAAGTTCCTAATTAGTAGTTAAAATTTTATCTAGCAAGTTATTGTTATTTAAATCTTATGACGTTTCAAAAAAAAAATTTGAGGCATCACAAAGTTCATTTTTGAATTTTACAAAACGTAATGATTTCTTTCTCTTTTCAAAAATCAATTCTTTTATTTTTCAAAAATTAAACTCATGTATATCATAGCTATAATTCAACTCAACTTAACATGATTAATCCAAAATAATTCTAATACTATAGTTAATTCTCCCTTTTTGTTGTTAACACAATCATACAATCCATATTAACAAAATACAAACATTATTCAATTTTATCCCTTTTTAATTCACAAGTCAAAATATTAAATTAGGATTTTTTTTCTCTCTCTCAACATAAATATGTTGAACTACGCCCCAATTAACCCAAACAACAATCAATTTAACAATTTCAACTCCAAACATTCAAACTCTAGATCCCTTTTAGTGATTTTCAAAGAAATACATAATGGATATGATTTTTATACAATAAAATCTACCACATGTTTATCTATACACGAAGTATTGAAAATGAACAAAGAAATCCTTATCTCTTGAAGCGACAAGGAGAAAGCCAAAAAATCTATGGCGACGAAAACACGATCCTCAAGTTAAACTGAAGCCCTCGTGACCAGCTACGTTTTGATCTAAAAAACTATGGGTAGAAAATGAGTAAAAATAGATTAAAAAAACCAACTTAGAAAGCATGAAACCCACAAGAATGGTGGAAGAGAAGAAGAGGAGAGAGAAAAGAATGGAGAAAAGTGAACCAAAATGCCTTTTTAAAAATGCTGAATTTGAACAGACCGCTCAAGCGGTGAAACCGTCGCTCAAGCGGTAAATGCGAAATCTCATTAGTTCAAACCAAACAAGACAGACCGCTCAAGCGACCAAATTTGTGCTCGAGTGAACATCAGCAACAACCAGAATCACAGACTTGCGAAATTACTGGATGACACGTCAGACTGCTCGAACGACTAATCCATCGCTTGAGCGATGAAATTTTTTTTTAGAATGCTACAATTCATTATGTTGGTCACTTCTTATATTTTATTCACAAAAAAAATTAGGTCAATATGATAAGTGTAATTTGTTCAATTTATTATGTTTGTCATTAAAAAAATATATAGTTTATTTTTAAAAACACTATTATCGTCTATTTTTTTAGTGAAAAATACGATAAATTGAATAAATTATAGTTATCGGATCGACTTAATTTTTTTTATAAATAAAATGCACGAAGTACTTAACAAAATAAATTATTCAAATTATGAAAATAAAATCCGTAATAGAGTTCACAGATCCACATAATGTCTAAATTTTAAACTTCTTTTATTTTAAATAATATTAGATATTCTTAAAAAATTATCAAAAATTTTATTAAATACCTCACGTATATAAAACCCAATTTAAACATACGTGAGACATTTAATAAAAATTTCGATAACTCTTTTGGCTCTCCAGCATTTTCTTTTTACTCTGTTAAATAAAAATTTGCAAATTGTGAAGAGTTTTTCAAAATTTTCCAGTTAACCAGGCAGAGCCGAGCAAAACACTCACAGAGCAATCAGAGACATATTCCTAAGAAGAAGAAGAAGAAGTAATAGTTACTAGTAGTGGAAAGCAGATAGGGGAAGGGGCATCAATAAACAAAACACACCCCCCCCCCCCCCCCCCCCCCCCCCAAAAAAAATGCGACCTCAGTACCAACCCGCCAAACCAATCAACAACAACAAGAACAACAAGAAGCTCTACTTCTTCTACGGCCACCGCAAGCCCTCCCAGAACCGTCCCACCGTCCGCGGCGGCCTCTTCTCCAACCGTCAAATTCTAAACCCCAATCCCAATTCCAATCCCAATCCCAACCCCCAATTTGATCTCCAAAAATGGGACCCAGACTCCCCCAAAAGCCTCTCGACCCCACCCACCAAAACCCCATCTGAGAAATTCTTCTCCGTAGCCCAAAATCTCTCTCCCGTCGCTCGCTACATCGTAGATTCATTCCGGAAGCACAAGAATTGGGGTCCCCCCATTGTTGCAGACCTCAACAAGCTCCGCCGTGTGACCCCCAATCTGGTGGCCGAGGTCCTCAAAGTCCAGTCTGATCCCAGACTCTCTTCCAAGTTCTTCCACTGGGCTGGTAAGCAAAAGGGTTATGCTCATGATTTTTCTTGCTATAATGCGTTTGCGTACTGTTTGAACCGCAACAATCAGTTCCGGGCAGCTGATCAGGTCCCTGAGTTGATGCACTTGCAGGGTAAGCCTCCTACTGAGAAACAATTTGAAATTCTTATTAGAATGCACTCTGATGCTAATAGGGGTCTCAGGGTGTACTATGTGTATGAGAAAATGAAGAAATTTGGGCTGAAACCGAGGGTTTTTTTGTATAATAGGATAATGGATGCGCTTGTGAAAACGGGTCATTTGGATTTGGCAATGTCGGTTTATGGTGATTTTAAGGAAGATGGGTTTGTGGAGGAAAGTGTTACTTTCATGATTTTAGTTAAGGGTTTGTGTAAGGCAGGGCAGATAGATGAAGTTTTGGAGCTTTTGAGCCGAATGAGGAGGAACTTGTGCAAACCGGATGTTTTTGCATACACGGCAATGGTTCGTGTGTTGGTTGCAGAGGGGAATTTAGACGGTTGCTTGAGGGTTTGGAAGGAAATGAGAAGGGATCAGGTGGAGCCAGACATTATGGCTTATGCTACTCTGGTTACCGGGTTATGCAAAGGGAGACAGGTTGAGAGAGGTTATGAACTGTTCAAAGAGATGAAAGCGAAGGGGTGTTTGATAGATCGGGCTATCTATGCATCATTGATTGAGGCATTTGTGGCAGATGGGAAGGTTGGTTCAGCTTGTGATTTGTTGAAGGATTTGATGGACTCTGGATATAGGGCTGATTTGTCGATATACAATTCTCTCATTGAAGGCTTGTGTAACCTGAACCATGTTGATAAGGCTCGTAAACTTTTCCAGGTCACAGTTCAAGAGGGTCTCGAGCCAGACTTCGTGACTGTGAATCCCATGATGTTGTCTTATGTTGAATTGAAGAGAATGGAGGACTTTTGCAACTTGCTTTTGCAGCTGCAGAATCTGGGTTTTGAAATCATTGACTATCTTTCAAGATTCTTCTCATTCATGGTGAGAAAGGAGGCTAGAATAATGATGGCTTTAAAATTGTTTGAAGACTTGAAGGTGAAAGATTGTTGCAGTGTTTCAATTTACAATATTCTTATGGAGGCTCTCCACAAGATTGGAGAGGTGAATAAGGCATTATCACTCTTTCATGAATTAAATGATTCAAAATTTGAACCTGATTCATCAACTTACAGCAATGCAATTACATGTTTGGTTGAAGTTGGAGATATCCAAGAAGCATGTACGTGCTATAATAAAATAAAAGAGATGTCTTCAGTTCCCTGTATTGCTGCCTATTGTTCACTTGTTAAAGGGCTCTGCGAAATTGGAGAGGTCGATGCAGCTATGATGCTAATTCGTGACTGCTTAGCAAATGTTCCTAGCGGGCCCATGCAATTTAAGTATATTCTTACCATTCTTCATGTTTGTAAATCAAATGATGCTGAGAAGGTGATCGAAGTTCTAAATGAGATGATGGAAATAGGTTATCCTCCTGATGTTATTTTATATTCTGCTATTATCTCTGGCATGTGCAAGCATGGAACACTGGAGGAGGCAAGAAAAGTGTTCTCAAACATGAGAGAGCGCAAGTTTCTAAGTGAAGCTGATTTGATTATTTATGATGACAAACTAATTGAGCACATGAAGAAGAAAACGGCAGACTTGGTGCTGTTAGGATTAAAGTTTTTCGGTCTGGAATCCAAATTGAAAGCAAAAGGTTGTACGCTTCTGCCGACTTGAGAACGTGAAGTTAGGTACTGACCCATTGATTTTTGGTATGACATTTGCCTCTTTTAATATTTTTGAGTAAATTATATATAATTACATATGATTGATTCATCATCTTGCTTGAGTAGTATCTAATACATTGTGGTTGAATCCTCTTTCGGACTCTTGTAGTCATAGATGGATTATGCTTCAATGCATGATTGATGTGAATAGCTACCAATTCTTCATTGCCAATCTTTTATTATTATAAAGTATAATTTCTTGTTTGTGAAATAACAAAAGAAAAGAAGAAAAATTATTTATCCCAAAAAAAAAAAGAAAAAGAAAAAATCTCCCATGGTTAGGTTGTTTAGTACATCGTATTTGCCTTGCCATGTGAAGCTATCCACAATAAGCTCAATGGAAAGCAATGTATTTTATATATATATATACATTAAGTTAAGGAAAAGAAAATTTAAAGAGGAGATAAATTTTGAATTTTGGTTTGGTTACTTCTGGTTTGTTACAATTTGAGGGTTTCTTGGGGGCTTTTATAAGTGAGTTCAGCTTTTGTTGAGTCATATATAATGCATTCAAGTTAGTTTTCAACTGTTTCATTTTTATGCTGGTTTTGAAAACTTTTCTGGCTAAAGATGCTTAATAATTTCAAGATCTTATTAAACAACCTGTTAATTTCAGTTATGTTATTGGGTCTTTTATGGATGGGTTTTAGCAGGTTGATATGGGTTTTTACTTGTCAAAGTTTTTTAAGTTTCCAAATGTAGTCCAACTGCTACTATATATTGGTCTGTAGTTATTTCAACTCTATAGATTAAAAGCATTTGAAGTTGTAGTTGTGATGCCTACAGAATTACAGTAGTGATGCATAGCATCTTCCTCTTTGCGACTAACGGCCTACGGGGTGCAATAAATCCAATTGATGGTGTCACAAAAGAACTCTTGAATTCGCCCAGCCCCAAACAATAATGTTCTAGAGGAAAATGTCCTTTAGGAATCAGAATAGAATCAGAAATTTCCCTTTAGAAATCAGAAATTTCCCTTTAGGAATCAGAAAATGCCCTAAAGTGTTCGGTTGCTGAATCAGAAACCCAGGGGGGACAAAAGGGAAAGAAAGAGAAGAGAAAACAGGGGATTTTAGGAGGATGGTCGTAGATCAGCCTCCTACCTTACTTTGTAGAGCTGCCAAGCTGTTATACCCACTTTCTCCTAGTTAATAGGTCAGTAAATAAAAGCAGGCAGCAAAAGCTTGGTTTGAAAGGTGCTATATGTATAAAAAATAACCTTTCTTCCCTGTTGATGGGGGATCAAGGAAAAGCACGTCTAAAGACCCATTTTAGGTGCTAGAAACGTCCACACGAAGCCTAATAATAATTTAGGAGATTTCATTTCTAATTTTATTTTATTTCTTGTTTTTTTTTCTCTCTCTGTCCTTATTTGGTCCATATATATATATATGGGCAAAATTCACTTAAGCTCCCTGTGCTTTGAGCCTGGATCACTTTATCCCATTATGGTTCAAAATAGGCAGAGAGACTCCCTATGGTTTTGTACTGAACTGCCACAATAACTCTGTCAATGTAAGTTATAAAAGGATGATAATACCCTTTATCTTCTTCCTCTAATTCTAATTACCTTTGAGGGGGTAAAAAAAATTCAAACTTGTCTCCATGATTATTACTAGTGAAGCATAAATAATAATAATAATAATCTAATTATCAAAATTTTTTTATTTTTGATAAATAAACAAATTTATTAGAAAAGCATTAAGATGATGCAAAGAATACAAAATTCAAACCCCCAAGGACAAATTGCTAAGTTATCAAATCTTCTACAAAATTTACATAAGCTAAAACATGTGGATCAACCAACCCCATAACCCAATTATATAACACCATAAACACCCGCCTCTCTAGCCAAGAAATCAAATGAGACACCCCTTGGAATACATGCCTATTTCGCTCCAACCAAATAAGCCACGTTAAAACAGTGAGAGGCAATCATCAATGCCTTCCGATGTCTCCTCCCAACCCTACTTCCAACCCAACTTTGCAAGACTGCCAACACCGAACCTAGTTGCACCCAAACCAAACCAAACCAAAAGTCGCCATAATAAGCATCCAAAGCCAATATATAATTGGGCAATGAACGAGCATATGGTCTACCGACTCAGCATCACCACAACACAAACAACACCAATTCACCAGTGTATGCCCACGGCGCATTAGATTATCAATTGTCCAAATACGTCCTAAGGTCACCTTGGATGGTGTGCCCAACACCCAGACACATTTCCAAGGAAACGAAACCGCATCAACATGAACAAGCGCAACATATTGGGAAGACACAGAAAAAATCCCCTTAGAGCCGAAATAGACCCAAACCATAGAATCTTCCCCTACACCCCCAACTTGTAACCCGTATAAGAAACCTAACAGCTCCACTAATTGATTCACCTCTCAATCTTGAACCTCATGACACAGCCGCACGTTCCAAACCACCGCTTGTCCTTGCCCCGTTTGAACCGCCCCCACCATAACCTCACAATCTTCTGCAATCCGAAAAATCAAAGGGAACAACTGCTTTAAAGAAGTATCCCCACACCACCTGTCTCGCCAGAATGGACTCTATATCCTAACCTTACCTTCAGCTGAATCCTTTGCCAAAACTCCTCCTAGCCCAACCAAATTCTTTTCTAGACACTACGACCATGAGGCTGTCCCACCCTACTCGAACACCATCCTCCTCTTCCTAGACTAAACTTTGCCACAGTCACCTTCCTTCATAAATGCTGCCACAAAACGCCACAACCACTTACCCAGCAACGCCAAATTAAAACATAACCAACTGCCTAATCCCCAAACCCCTTTTCTCCTTAGGACGACAAACTCGATCCCATGCCACCAAATGAGAATGAGAACCCTCCCCCTCATTTCCCCATAAAAAATCCTACTACAACTTCTCAATCCGTTTCGCAACTACCACCGGGATCACATGAACCGACATAAAATAAGTCGGGATACTTGACAAGACACTCTTGACCAACGTAATCTTCTTGCCTTTAGATAAATGTTGTCGCTTCCACCCTACCAACCGCTGCTGCACACGCTCCACCACCTTGCCTCACACCCCGAGGGCCTTGAAAGAAGATCCCAAAGGTAGACCAAGATACGAAACTGGTAGAGGAGCCATCTTGCATCCCAAAATTGCTGCCAAAATCGGAAGTCGAGCCACATAATAGAATGGGTCAAAGTGAAACACGACAATAATTTAAGGGGTCTATTTGTAGGCTTTTATAGTTTATGGGGTAAGTAAAGTGATACTTCTCAATCGTTTAGGGGTTCATTTGTACGTTTTTATAGTTTAGGAGGTCAAAGTGATACTTTTCGATAGTTTAGGGGCTCTTCATGTAAATAACCAAAAAAGAAAAGAAAAGAAAATTATGTGTTTGACCTTTCTACCTAATACCATGGTCCTTGGCAATTAGGGTTGCAAATGAACAGAGTTTCTCGCGAATTCGTCTCAATTCGTTACGTATATAAATAGGACCAAGCTAGATGTTTAGGCTCGTTTGATAAATGAGTCAATCTCGAGCTAGTATAAGCTCGACTTATGTATTATTTATTTAAATAATAGGATCTACTATTTGTATATTAAATAATGTAAATTGTGTTATATGTCAGTTAATATGAAATAATATCTAACTAGCTGACCAAGCTTGATTATCTAGCCAAACTTTTTCTTCATTATTGAGCTTCGAGCTCAAGTTGTGTTGTATTAATTTTCGAACCGAGCTCGAGCCTTGCAAAGTTCGGCTCGGCTTGACTCGTTTATAGCGCTCTGGCAATTCAAAGAATATGCAAGATACGTTAGAATAAGATGTCAATTCCTTCAAAATTGATTAAACACTCTGAGGTGTATTTGGATCATGAATTTGGGTAGTGATTTGGAAAGAGAAAAGAAAAGGGGAGAGGATTCCCTTTTCAAATCCCTATCCAAATCTACTATTTAAATACAGCCTAAAGGAGAACAATTGCTGACGGACTTCCATCAGAAGCACCAAGAAAACTATGAAAACATTCGCATACAATTTTTTCAACTTTCCAAGTCCTTAGGAAAGCGTCTTCTTGAGTAGTATTTGGATGATCTTCCCGTCTTGCTTGGTTTAGGACATAGTAGCTGTGTTAGCCAACCCTATGGTCATTCTTGAGGGACATCAAGAATATGGCCATGATACCCTTGTTAGAGAGAGTTGAGTACAAAATCCGAATAGAATAGCCTCTTTAGATGTCCAACCTAATTGAGTAGGAGAAAATAGGAATTTACTAGGGTATGCTGAGAACTTTGACAATGGGTTTGAAGTATTTCATAGGCCGCCCAGACCTTTAGGTAGGCACCAAGAGAGATGCCAAGCATAGGTATTATCTTGAGGTGCCTTCACAAAAAGATCAAATTAGATGCCCCTAGCTATGTTGGTAGGTTGGATTCTAACGCTTTCTTGGATTGGCTTGAGATGACTATTTTGACTAGTAGATGCCCCTAACGTTGATCAAGTAAACGCGTGATCAGATGGATCAGATAACATCCAATTGTGATCTGGTGCATCCAGTCAACACACTCCTTCGGTGTGAGACACGGTCCGCATTGTAGATGTTCGATCCAACAACCATATCTCAACCTGAATTTATCAAATGCAATCAATGGACAAGACCCATCCAATCAGGTACATCTAGGCCTAAAAATATTCTGCGAATCCAGCCATTCATTCCACCCCAGAATTCAGAATTCTGTCTCTCTGTCTCTGTCTCTCTTTCTCTTTCCACCCCATTCAATATATTGGTTCTTCTGATCATATCAAGGGTATTCTGGTTTACAGTTGTTTGTGCAACCCACCGGTAGATAGATCTTTCATTGTATCTTGGAGGCAAATTTGCTCTGACCTAGTGCACACAATCTAATGGGGGCAAATATTGTCTTTAGGAAAGTAACGCTATAACACAATTTGAAGCAATTATTTTTGTCATTTTCTTAGAGGTTCTCGAAGACACAAGATTTGAAGACTATCTTGCAGATCAGATTTTCCCAACAAAAAGAATGGTGTTAACTTGAAAAATCAGTATATTCTAATAATAATTGGAAAAAATATTGATTTGTTGATATAATTACCTTTGGTGTTGTTTGGTTGATTTATCTTAAACACAATCTAATTCGCAAGCATAAAAAAGTAAATCAAGTACACAAAGAGACTCGCAGTTGTTAACGTGAAAAACCCAAACAGGAAAACCATGGGACCTAGGTCAGAAAACCATTCCACTATAAAGTACAAAATATAATTTGTAACTTACAAACCAACTCTAACCGAATCCATGATGTCAAATCCACAATCTTTGTCTTCAATGGTTAGGTGAGTATTGTATTCACAATACATCTGGATTCCACCATGAACTGAACACAATCCACTTTGGAATCCACCAAGGCAATCACCAATGTATGAAAAATGATGTAGGTGGCAGAGATTGAATGATCTTCAGCACAAAGTATTTTGAAGTACTCCAAACTTGTTTGGGTACACACCCTCTAGGGTCCTATTTATAGTTGAAGTGACCTAGGGTTGACTTAAAGACCTCTTCATGCAAAATTGGCGCCTTCCACTCGAGCTCGCAAAATCCTGCTTGTGGGTGCTTTAAAAGTAGGCATTATGGTGTAACCTCGCTTGAGCATGCTTTTTGCAGAAATTTCATTTACTTCCTCTGACTCATTGAAAGCTTGTACTCTTGTGCATTATGGTTGTGGACATGTAATTGTTGGATCCTATGGTCCAAAAATAGGGTGCATAGCATATTACACCCCTTTAAGGAGGGGTATATGGAAGTTGAACCCATGGTACTAAAATAAACCATTCTCTAGAAATTAGGTCTTCGTTTGAGAGCCAGTAGCCAGTTTATTTTTTTAATATCTTATAAAAATTTCATTTAAATATCAAGTTTAAACTATTTATCTTGTATTGTGTTCGTCTCTTTCACACTTGTGTTATATAAAAAAATATTGTATATGCAAGTTTATTTTATTGTTTAATTGTTGAAATTCGATTTTAGTATCATTTTTTATTTATTTAATTTACTTTTTATAAAGTATGGAATGGATTGGATATGGATATGGGACACGTGTCACTTTAAGGATACATCAATTTAAAAAATTCCAAAAAAATAAGGTACTATTGTATTCTCACTATTTTCTCATTCTTTAAGAAGTGAAGTATTGAAAAATTATTCTCGTTAATGATTATACTCTAATGCTACTCATATCCAAGTTAATCATGTGATTGGGAACTTACCAGTTGCTGGTTTTTGTAGGTTGATTTGAATCTCTGTAGGATTCAAATGGCAGATGCAATCATGTAATGCTTGAGGCTTCGGCTATTGATCCAAAGCTTCTGCAGAATCAGAAGTGGTAGTGACTATGGCCAAGATTCTTTTTGTATCCGTCCAAAGGCATGTGGATCAATTCATGGTCAATGTTTGTCAAATTTTGAAGTATACTACAACAAAGATGCCAAAGGTTAAATAGAGGAAAATGCCTTTCTTATACAAGGTTTGGATGTAATGAAGAGCAATGCCGACATATTGAAGGTGCTTCCCCTTTGTTGTGGAGCAATCATGGCACCATAGCAGTATCTGGTGATTTGTGAGTGCCTCTCACTCACATGCGTGACTGTTGAAATGGGGGTTCATAGTCTGGGCGCCGACCTTTCACATCCCATTCAGTTGAAGTTCATTTGGCTTTTCCATGAATATGTTTTATGAAGTACTGAGATTCATGGTTAAGAACATTTCCTCACTCCAAGCCATATTGTTGCTTGATTTCCGATCCCAAACTCCAAGTTCAGAAGATTCCATTTGAGTTATATCAAAAGATTAAATTTGCGTCTAAATGCTCCATTCTTCATGCTAAGTCAAGCAGTGTTCAGTAATCCGTGCAAGCAACATGGTTTTGTGCCTTTCTCGTTCTCTCCTGCTGGTGTCTAAGAAATGTATGAACTTACTCTAAACAAGCTTGAACAATTATTTTGGCATAACCAATTTTAGAAGCTGCAGAAAATTTTCTTTATTGGTCAGTGAGATTGACCTAGTGAAATGAATAACTGCACAATTGTTTTATTGATCAAAGCTTCAGCAAGACAGATGTGCTTTTTATTCTCTTTTTATTTTTTTATTCTTCCCTTCACTAATAATGCTCTGTACAATGGTAGATTCCTATGCACATCAATGAATACATGCAGATATGACTATTCTCTTGATTATGTTCCTTGAGATTTTATGGCCCTTCAAATCCACAAAGTGCAGGTTCTTTTTGTTTTGTTGGAATCCGTTATTCATTTTAAGGAATTGACTAGTCGTTTAGTTAACAAGTAATAGTAGGCTAGGTTTGGCATCCTCTAAAAAAGTCAAAAAATTAAAAAGTCATTATCTTATTTAAGTTATATCATCTCTCTACAATATCATTTCAAACACAATTTATATTTCATAAAAAGTCAAAAAGTGTACTCATTTAAAACATATTATACAATTTTACTGGTAAAGAAGTAACAATAGTATATAATACTCGATGAAAGAAAAAACAAAGAAGGAATTGTAATCAATATATATATATAATAATGCCTTTCCTGGCTTGTTTTTTTATTCTTATTTTATTCTTAGCTTGTTTTGAAATTTGTTATTTTGCCCTTTAGTTTGGTTGGTGAAACAATTTGGGTAGCAGTCTTTTGGAAATTATGTAAGAAATTTTGATTGCTTTGGTTGGGAAGGTTTGTTTTGAGTTGTCTATTTTGTCCTTGGCTTGCTTTTGAATTTCTTATTTTGTCCTTTAATTTGGCTGGTGAAATAAGGAAAATTATTAGGTATTTTCAGAGTATCATATGTCTATGCTTTCTAACCAATTATCATTCACCACATCTCCTTATATTTCTCAATCATCTAACATAAAATCATAATACTTTATTTTCTTTATCAATCACAATACCATGGAGTACCATGTGGCTGTACTCCATAACTATCCAAAAATTGCCTGTGAAGTAATTGAGGTGGTGGGCTTTTGAAAATTATGTAAGAAATTTTAGTTCATTGTTATTAGCCTAATAGTTCAAAATGAGAGATTTTATTGAGTTTATTTATAGAATGATTATTTCCTTATAATAGTGAAGAATCTATTTTCAATACTTTTTTCATCATATATGAGAATGAACATTTTAATTGATCATTCCATTCCACTTTCATTTCAGTAAACTGAACACTATTGATGAAACTCACCACATCGAATAAGTATTGAATAACAAAATGAACTAACCCAAAAAACGCTTATATAAAACAAAAAAATTTATTGAATAATTAGTTTGATGACTATTTGAAGTTGATATGAATTTAGATAATAGTACAAGTGGTCATGAACAAACACTTAAAAGTATAATTATTTTAAAATTGTAAGACTTATTATACATTTTTATTTTTTTATTATTTATAATTAAATTTATATAATTCTATCATATATAATGATTTATTCTATTCAATTTCATAAAATAATGATCTTATTTTTTAAAATTGATCAAAATACAAAATTTAAAGCTACCGTAATAATAACCAGTGCCTTGCATAGGACTTTTTTAACTAGTATTTATGTATATTTTTGGGTAAATTACACTGGCACTCCCTGAAATTTCTGTTTAATATAGATTTTCTCTCACGTTTGAAAAATTACACTTACCTCCTGATCAAATTAAAATGACATATTTGTCCCTTAGCCTTTATACATATAAAATAATAAAATAATATTGATGTTTTGTTCATGTCATTTCAAGAGAAATAATAATCATCTTCTTTGGTTTAACTCACACAAAAAATTGATTTTATTTTTTTATTTTTTCGTGTTTTTTTATTTTTACTAAATTTTTTTAATATTTTAAGCAATTTTTTAAATTTTTTTATATTTTAGATACATCTAATCCAGATATACTTAAGAAGTACAACATTTTGTGATTTTTTTTTAAATTCACCAAATACAAAAAATAAAATAAAATACAAAAATACAAAATTCAGTAATACTGTAATAAATGTAAATGAAGGTGTTTGGTAACATTGTAATAAATGTGGGTGAATAGACTTGAAAGAAAAATAATGGCGGAAGTAAAAATGAAAAATTTTATTCATATATAAAAAATTATACAAAAAATATCATAAAAATGTTGTGATAGTGATACTGTTGTAAATATAAATCATGTTTATAGTTGTTTTGTTTTAAAGTGAAATGTCATCATTAAGGTATATCATTCTATTTGGAAATTTTATATAAAATTATGTTTGTATATCATCACTCAATAAGAATATGTTCAGGTGGAATATAATGATGGAAAATTGTAAAATGTAATCATGATGATGTGAAGAAGAAATGGTAGGAAAAAGGACAAAATTGTCATTTTAAAAATTTTAGGCAAGACATTTGCAATTTAGGAGACAATTTGTAATAAGATTACAAACTTCAAGAAAGGACATGTAATTTTTCAAACACAAAGAGGGAATCTGTATTACACTGAAATCTCATGGTATTAGTGTAATTTATCCTATATTTTTTGCATGCAATGTTCTATTAGATCAAGATTCAAAGGATTTTTCTTGACCTAACTGAAACGCCCCGTATTTTATTACTCGGATAACCTTACTAATATTCATTAATTAAGTCCATTTACAAATAACATTTCATCCTTGGATGAAATGATGAATAATTAGATATACATATTCTCTCTCGTTATACAACAATGACATTTACATACAAATAAAAGAAATACCATGAGGCTTACAATAAAAGAAAGGACACTATTCTTTACAAAAAAATAATACTCAGCCAAACAACAAATGAAGTAGTACAATCCATCACTACATTACACTTATGAAATGGTAAAAAACCATTGTTTGATCTTCAAATTCGAAAAGCATTCCTTGTACACATGTATAGGCAGGGAGTGAGCAACCACTAGCTCACCAAACAATCTCATATTAAAACATGAAAAGATATGCGGGTATCAAAATAGTCATACATATATGGGAAATCATATCAGGTCAAAACTATAAGATTCTATTACATAATCTCTTGAACCTAATTTATTTTAATTAACCACAACTAATTAAATTTAAATAAATAAACATGTTTCAAAAGCAACATGACATCCTTTTCAATTCATTCAATTACCTATTTTTCAATGAAATCAAATAGTTAAACAATTCATAATGACATTTAACAAAGTATCAATACATTTTATACAGTCTTATGAGATGAATGCATATGCCATATCATGCTCAAAATATTTTTCTCATCTTTTGAAAATCTTATGCACAATGTCAATTTAAAAACATATTAATCTAATAATTTCAATAAAATTTCAAGGTGGTAAATACGACTCAGGTAGTTCCTAAACTGGTGTCTGCAAGTAGACTATACAAGTATTACCAATTTGTCATTTTTACCAGTATTAATTGGAAGGCTCGACACCTGTAATCTGTCATTTTTACCAGTATTAACTGGAAGGCTCGACACCTATCATCTATGCCACATTTCAAGACTTACCACCGTATTTATCCCAAAATCATTTCATGAAAACTTGTTTTCCAACATTCCTTTCTCAATGTAAAGTTTTCAAATCAAATATCAAAACTCATCATTATCAAATGAATTGATATGCCAATGCAATGGTTAATAATACAATGCAATATTTCTTCCACTTTCAATACTTCCACACAATATTCCTATTGTGATCAAAATTCTCATTTCTCATTTCAATATAATTTCTCAAGATGAATATAAACACTTTTATTTCAATTCATCCATGGGACAACAAAATTCCCACACTTGGAGTAATCTCAAGCATTTAGTCACTTCAAGACTATATCAACATTTTTAATAATAATTTCCAAAATTTCAACAATTCTCATATTCCATGAAAACCATCATTTATATGTAAACAAATAAACAAATTTTCAAATATCATTTATTTTGACACACAAAATAAATATAACAACATTTTCAAAATTTGTCAACATCTTTCTTAAAAACCCCCAATTTTTAGGTTTTCTTACCAAAACCACTCATCTTCATTTATTAAAAAAAAAGTCACCAAAAGCATCTCTCTTCAATCCTCATAGTTCAAAATCCTCAATTTCTATTTTAAAAGGAACAAGAAAGTAAATCCACTTTCAAAAAAAAATCTCTCATCTTCTTGAATCAACAATCAATTTTCAAAACAAATCAAATGATGATTTTGAAAATCATTTAGATCTTGCAAAAAATATATATATAACTATATTTCAACGTAACCATTTTTCATGCCAAGTTATTTAAAGAGGTAATATTATTACCAAATTCTCTACCAATAACAATTTCACAACTTTTTCTAAAATTACTTAACCAATATGATTTTTACATTAAAAATTATGAAATATGTCTAATAGTAACATTTTCAAGGTTATGAGTTTGAAAGTCCACATTTCACATTTCTATTTTCATAAAAATGAACACAACTTAATCATCAACATATCATCTTTTATAAAATATCATGAATATAACACTTTTAGAATTTTTAATCCCAAAACAACTCTATAATCCTAACTTAAGCATTTACTCAATATTCATCAACATAAATTTATTTTTCTCGAAAATAGATTCCAAATTAAAGATAAAAAAAATATTTCAACTTAATATTTCTCAAAATAAATCATCTAATCATAATATGATGTAGATACAATCCATACAATTATTAAAATTAAATTTTCAGATTTTTAGCAACAAAATTTCAACACAAGGTGGTTTTCCCAAATTAACCTCAAAATACCACTTTTCTTAACATTTCAATATAATTATTCTTCCAAAAATTACCTAACAAAAATCTAGAAAAAATATATATATGTAATACCTCTTATAATGATATATTTTCTCAAAATAACCCTAACATAGCTTCAATGTAAAAATACGAAGAAAGTCCCTACCTCAAATATGAAGAAAAGCTAATCCGAAAATGCAAACATCACCCGATCATGAATTCGAGAACACCATTGCGAAGATCACGACGAGCTTTCCAACTTTCAACTACAATACTTTTGCAAAATCTCACTCTAAAGACTCCCATTTGAAACTCAAAGATTGAGCAAAAATAGAGAAAAGAGAGAAAGAGAGAGAGTCAAGCTCTCTGCCAACCCAACAAGAAATGAAATGAGATGAAAAGGAAAGGAGGATAAATGATTTCCAACACAAAAAGGGGGGCTACCCATGTTGGTTTGTCTTCCCAAAGCTTGGTATTTTTAAATATATATATATATATAATTTTTGTAATAATACTTTCAATTTTTATAATATAAATTATAAAATGATATAAATTTTCTCACCACAAAATATAATATTTTAATACACCACAAAATATAATATTTTGATCACTACGAAGTATACATATTTTCGTTCTTTATAAAATATATAATTTTTCGCCATCTGGTACACACCATAAAATCAACTATCAAATATTTATTAGAATCCCATATAATAAATAATAACAACTCTTAAGGTGGTTACTACCAATCACCTAATTAAAAATGACCAAACAGTTAAACATGAGTCATTAAACAAACTCAAATTAAATTAAATCTAAATCATGGGTCTCACCCATAAATCAAACATGGTCCAATTATATACCAAAATAGTCCCAACAAATTTATCTCAAATCCTGGTCCGAACACCCAAAACTCAATTTCAAATTTTGTTATAAATTAAACTGAACACCAATCAGTCCGTAAATTTTCATAAAATAAATACTCATCATTAAATTTTGAAATTTTTATACAACGTGCTAGACTCATATGGGAACAACATATAAAACTTTCATAATTTTCTGAGATCGGAAACTATTTTTAAAAAATACAAAACCGAATTATTTTCGCACATAATTTACACAGCAATCAAATTCAAAAATTTACTTAATTAAATTATGCACTGGCTATTTAAAAAAAAAATAAAAAAAATTCTGGATTATTACACTAACTACAAGGACGATACTTTATAGTATGAAAAGATAAAATGGAAAACCTATAGAGGACCCAAAAAAAATATATATATATATATATATTGGAATTAAGAGTCTTGAAATCTAGAGCACTGATCACTTACGTGTTGGCTAAGGATGAAACAAATTCATTGAAAATTTTGAGATCTTTCCAATGCTGAGTTTCGATCTTATTTCACTAGATAACTAATAAGAAAATATTTTTATTGTAGACCTAAGCTGCACCATGAAGAAAGAAGTGTTTAGCCTAAATATTTGTATTATTATGGTTATCAGAATCCCTATAAGCAGGCTGCGGTCTTAGTAAACAAAATTACTTAAAATGGCACTATAATCTTGATTCCATTATTTATTTATTTATTTTGATAAATAATCAAATTTTATTAAAAAAATATGAAAATGATGCAATGAATACAAAATCGACAGCCCAAAGGCCCAACAAAATCAACAAATCAAATCCTCCACAAAGTCTACAAAAGCTAAACATCAGATCAACTAAGCCCGTAATCCAATTATATAATACCATAAGAAGCTACTGCTCTAACCAAGGAATTGAATGAGACACTTCTTAAAACACGCACTTATTACGCTTCACCAAATCAATCACATTAAACAGTGAAAAGCGAGAAACCATACCTTTCGGCGTCTCCTTCCTACCCAACCCCCGCCCAACTTTGCTATAATGCCTGCATAGAATTCGCTGCACCCAAACCAATCCAAAAGTTGCAACAACAAGTATCCAAAGCCGAGAAGTAACCGGACAAGAGCAAATTCTATTATAATTTTGACTCTGCCAACCCTTTTTCTTTATTATTTATCAATTTTTTATTTATTAAAAATGCATTATTATTATTATTATTATTATTATTATTATTATTATTTAAGGTAACATATAAGATGCATTATAACAAATTTATTATTTATGTTTGATGATTGTTAATTATTTAATATAAATTATCATTATTGATAATTTTTTATTTTATTTTATATAAAAAATAAAATTTTAAAATTTTGATCTGATGCACAAGTCCTTTCAAAGATCCTACATTGAATTTTGATTTTAATAACATTGTGAGTTACTATGAAGACAAGATCCAGAAACTACTTAAATGTTGATAACAAATTAATGTACCACATAGCACAGAGATGGGGGTAGGTTCAGGTTGCTGCCACCACTTTAACTATGGTCCAAAGATATGTCTTTAATCCAGGTAAAAATGCAAGGAAAATCCACAGAATCACTGGGACAACTTTTGCAGTACATTTTCAAAAAAAATAAAATAAAATAAAAATTGACACAATTTTGATTAGATTTCTCCTTACCCCTATGTTCAGGAAACAAAATGCTTGGTGGAAAATTTGCAAGCAGACAGCTCCAATCAAGGTAAGGGAATTTTAAATTGTCATCAACTTCAGTAAAATATTCTGTACCAGAAGTTCAATTTTCCTTGGGGGAGAACATCATGTGGACAAACCTTGCATAAAATCCACCAAGCATTTGGGAAATTAATCTCTACAAAATCCCATTTCCTCAATTATGATGGTGGGTGCTCCCCATTTTTTGTTTCAAAATTTACTTTACCATTTGTATATTTTTGTTTTCAATTCAAAAGCAAGAAAGATCATGAATCCTACCAAAATGTTGTTGGGTAAGGTCAATATTACAAGTCATCTCTCTATTATAATTCTAGCTAAATAGAAATTAAATAAGTACTTAGAAGTGATCAACAACCCTCTTTGAAAGCATAAAATGGCTATTGGTTAAATTGACATTATAATACTTCATCTGTATGACCAAATAGTGATCCCATATTTGATAGTCAAACAATAATAATTGGGGTAGTTAGGAGCAAGTTATGTGAGCTAGATTTATTTATCAAAAAGTCATACTCTAATTTTTAATAATTAAATTTATCACTGTAAATTTAAAAAAAAAAAAACAATTCAACTACTTACACTTCCCGCATCATATTTCAATACAAATGAATACAAATAAGCTTAAGTGTTTATTTCATTTTCTACCCCTAAATTATTATCAAATTATCTACTTAATTTCTGGATTTTCGATTGAGTCTACTAAATCTCTAAAGTATATAAATTAAAGTCTATATAATCTCCGAACTATCGATTGGATCTATTAAGTTCTTAAAATATTTAATTCAAACATATTTAATTCCTGAAAATATTACAAAAATAAAATATAAGCCCATAAATATTATAAATTAGAAAAAGACCCCACCAAGTTAAGTTTTATTGCAGAAAAATCTTAAATTTATATTATGTCTTTAAAAGGTGTTTTGTTTTGTTGTGTGTTTAAATTGGTATCAGAGTCCGATTAATCAATTTGCGAATAAAATTATATGAGTATTATATATACTAAAGTAGTAGAATAAGATAATTTAAATAATAGTATTTCACTACAAATAATAATAGAATAAAATAATATATTAATTAAGTTATTAGAAGAACTTGATGAAAAATTTAAAGACAAACCATTATAAATTATAAATGAAATCTAGCATATAATACTATACAAAGGCAAATAAGTAGATATTATAGAACAGTAAGAAAACAGTACAGATAATTACTTTTATCCTTATAAAAAAAATTCACCAGAAGAAATGACGCCCACTTTTTAAAGACATAATCGAAATTTAAGGTTTTTGGCAATAAAATACTAACTAGGTAGGGTCTTTTACTAATTTATAATACTTATGGCCTTATATTTTATTTTTACAATTTTTTTAGGAACTAAAAATAATTTTGAATTAAATACCTTAAGGACTGAATAGGTTCAATCGATAGTTCAGGTTCTACATAGACTTTGATTTATATATTTTAAGGTTAATAAACTTAATCGATAGTTCAGTAGCTAAGTAGACAATTTGACAATAGTTTAAAGGTAAAAAGTGAAATAAACTCAACTAAAAATAAATCAAAACTCATAAACAAAAGACAAAATATCCCAATAATTTATTATTTTGATAAATTTATCAGTATGATTACCAGTACCAAATGATCATTCCATAAATACAAAACACATCTAAACAGTTTCAAAACTTTCTCATTATCAAAACAAGGGGCAAATAAGTATGAAAAAAATCCACTCACGACTTATGAGTAAATAACCTGCTGGTAATTATCCCTAAAATGTGAATTGCTAGTAAATATACAAGTAACAAAATATAATTTGTAGCTGTCTTTGAGACTGGAATTGAGCAAAACTGTTTTCCATGCAATTGGTATTGGCTAGTAGTGATGCTCTCCCAAGTAAAATTCAAGAACTTAGGCTACATGGATGAAGTCCTAGCTTTGCATTGGGCTGATTACGAGGGCAAGCAAGTACAGTTTTCACTCTGGAAAAGGATCGCAGTTTCACCACCATCCTCATCTACTTCCATTATTGCTTGATTAGTCGCAATCTGCTTCATTGAACAATAAAATTCGAGCAAAATACTATGAGTTCGAGCAAAACTAACATATATAATCACAACATCTTGATGCATTCTCCAATATTTTGTGGAGATTCAAGTGACTTCCTACTCATTAATAGTGTACACTTCTTGAACCTGGATCCACTCTAGTGTGTTATTTCCCACGAGGTTTAGAGATACTATATTTCAGATTACAATTGAGTGAGAAAAGAGAATTATTTCAAGCAAGTCATTAGTTTATTGGGATGGCTTTGTTTTCAATGTCCAAAGACTCCAAATTATGCAAACATTAGCATTTGGGGTCTGACTTTGCATGGAAATTTGTGAGCTTAAAATGTAATGGCTCAGAAAAAATTGTTTCTTAGAAAATAGTAATTCTGCTGAAGTAGCTGAGGAATCAGGAAACTAAGCTGATTGTTAGGCTTATTTGAAGAGACTTTTGAGCTATTGATCAAACTAAGTTGTTACACTATAGTTTAATCTTTTTGAAGCCAAAAGAAGTGCACACAATCATAATTTTTGTGGTTTGAGTAGTTCGTGTTGTCAATGAATCTTACTTGAATATGAAATTTTTAAGCAAGAGTGGATTAGAATTTGAAGGTTTAACAAGATTGCTTATTCGAGTAGTGAATGAAGTTTAGGGACTGTTTGTTACAGCTTTTGGGGGGTTGATTATAGCTTATTTTGATTTGGGAGTCTGTATCAGACTGTTTGATGCAGCTTTTGCTTATAGCTTACTAAGCAGAAATCTCTTAAATAAACTGAAGAAAACTGATTATTTGAAAACTGTAGTAGGGGTGCTTTTAGCTTCCGTTTTCTGATTATCAGCTTTTAACTTAAAAAAAGCTCTACCAAACAGGGCCTTAATATTCTTTCTTCACAGAAGAGGTGGAGATGGTCTAGATTGATTAAAAAATGGTTCTAGGAATGTTGAATCACAAGAAAAGATTTTTCAACATGACAACTAGAGAGATTTGTGCGGTTTACTATCACTAATTATATTGTACATAGAAACTAATACAATGATATATGTTGCTCATCTCTGTGTTCATCTCACTTGGTCTTTGATGCAAACTCAGTCTTAGAGACATTTTATCTTGAGGAAAACATATTTTTGACAAACCGACACTTGCACTGTGTTTGGTTCAAGAATTTGGGTTGAGATTTGAAAAGGGATAGAGAAGAGGTAGGTGAAATGTGAATGAAAAATAATTTTATTTTACCTACATTTCACACACCTTTTCCCTTTCTCCTGTCAAATCCATGAACCAAACATAGTCTTAAACTAATATTTTCAATGGCTTTGGACTTCTTTTGGTAAATCTACTAAATGGACAACATTGATCACACTTTTTGAGACAAGTGGTTTTACTTTGAAGTTAAAAGAATGAAAAAGACAATTGAATTGAGTTAAATTAAGTAAGATAATGGATTTTCAATAAATAATCATGCTTAGCTTAATTAAATTCTGCCTAATTAACTCTTTAAAAACCAGGGGACAGATGTTGTATTTTAAACTTTTGTGTCATTTTTTTTTTTCCCGATTAAGAGTTACTAAGTGTTTTCGGCCCATTATAATCCTTGATCTGTCCCTACACCTGTTTATCTGTGAAAGATCAAAATGGAGGGAAGATCTACATCATATTCGTGTCATATACGAAAAGGATGCTGAACATTTAAGGCGGCAACATCGGTTCCACATTTCATTACTGATTTCACCCATTTTTTCTTGTCAAAAGAATTATTGCCAATGCAGAAGAGGGGGATAATTATGATTTTCCTATTGACAATTTAGGACACCAAATATAGTTTCAAACATCTAGTCATCTTGCTGTTTCATTCTGTGTGTGTCATTAAGCAAACTTTGAGAGAAGTAACAACAGATCAATACACATGCTATCTCATGGACAAAGGAACCAACAGATAACCTTAAAAAAAACTGCAATCCTAGGACCGAAGCTAAGAGAAAAATGAAAACAAAAATAAGATTGTATTTTCTGAATGTGGGACCACATACCTGATTGACAAATGAGTTTTCCAAATGCAAGCAATCTTGGCAATGATGGAACATAGGAGAGAGTTTCAACATTTTGGCCCTAAGTAAGCAAGTGAAAGTGCAGAGGAAATTAATATATGCAGGAAAGTTAATAACAAAATCAATTGGACAAGATGGTTAAGTATAGGGAGAATTACATGCAGGTGGGAGTAGAGAAAGAATTACCAATATATGAGGGGTTGCAAGTGATGTAGTTCCCCCTTAAATATATGTGGTATATTGTATAGAGTGTAGAACAGGTACCTGAATAAAAATGGGATGTTTCCGGCTTGAGTAGAATGAACAAAAAGTGCAACTGAGTTGCTCAAAAAATCACTTCATTGTTGATTTCTATGAAGGGGATATGAGCAATCATGTGCAAGTAATCTCCTCTGTCCCTCTGGAGACGAGGTTCCAGCAGCGGACAGCTTTTAATTTTCAGCACAGAGAGGGAGGTTGGAAGCCCCATTTCAGGAAAGAATTGTAGTTGAGGGCAGTTGAAGATCATCAGTTCATCAAGAGAGATGGGAAGTCCCTTTTCGGGCAAGGATTGCAGCTGAGGGCAGTCCTGAATCATAAGTTCTTTGAGAGAGTGAAGGAGTTGAAGACCCCTGTTGTTCAGCAATTTCAGGTTTGATAGACCATGAATCCAGAGCGATGTAAGAGCTGAGGGCAGCAGCCCCTCTTCCGGGAAGAAATTGAGCACATCTTCTTCATATTCACCTCTCAATGAAAAGTGTTTAAGAGCAGCGAGTCTTTGCAAACCCCAGTCTCTCCGGCCAACCACAAGTTTCTTGCAATTGGAGATTTTGAGTAAGCGTAAGTGGGAGGGCAGACCCCCTTCTGGAAAGGACTCAATTTCTGGACAATTAGATATATGTAATGATTGAAGAGATGGGAAGAAGGTGTGCATTTGTTCGGGCAGCACCTTGAGTTTCTGGCAATTCCACAACCAAAACTTGGTCAGGTTGGGAGAGGGTAATCCTACTTGGGGAAAAGACACCATATTATCACAGGAATCAATGTGAATTTTTTCAAGCGATGTCATACTTTGGAGCAGCCCATGGCTATTTGGAAATGAAAGGGTCTCAAAATTTTTACAACCCATGATTCTTAGAGATCGAAGCTTCGGAAATAATCCCAGTGGTAGATGTTCGAGAGGACCAGAGTCTTTCAAGGACAAATACTCAAGGGAAGTGTAGCAGTGCTCCATCTCCTCGGATAGGGGGATCACCAGTTTTGGACACCCATCAATACAAATATCTTTCAATTTAGGGGGTAGACCGTCAGCTGCGAAAGACACAAGTGATGAACAACCAGAGATGCTCAACTGCTCAAGGCAAGTGTTGAGGCACATCATTCCCTCAGTTATAGAGTGCAAAGCCTTACAGTTCAAAACCGAAAGGTGTGTAAGCTTGGGTGGCAACCCAGTATTTGGAAATGACAAAAGGCTTGGACACTCCTCTATCCTCAATTCCTTCAGATTTGTTAGTATGCACAACTCAGTTATCAATTCTTTTAAATTTAGCATACTTGAAATCTCCAATTTTGCAAGAGAAGACACACCATCACATCGCAATTTTACACCATCACATCCCTTCAATACTAATTCACGTGCAGCAGAAGTCCTTGGAAGTGAAGCCATAAGCCCTGAGCATTTCTGAATCTCAATTCTCACCCAAGATGGAATGTGTTTGGGTAAGCCTCCAACGAGCTTCGGACACCCGATTACACTAAGCTGTCGAAGCTGAGAAAATTCCCCATCCCCCAGTACATTCCATTCCACCCACTCCGACATTTTATTAAAACGAAGAGTCTCTAGAGATTGAAATGGTTTGGTTAAAGAATAATCCCCATAGAATTCCTGACCCACCTTAGTTATTCCATTCATCCTTGCAATGCTAAGGTGTTTCAAAGAAGGCAGTTGACCAAGTGGTGGCAATGAAATGCAATTATCACATTTATCAAGGCTCAAATTCACTATATTAGACAATGCGTGATCTCCCAACCAATCTGGAAATCTTGTTCCTCCATAGTTTCTTATCACAAGGCGCTTCAAGTTTCTATGAGGTTGCAGCTTGTCAAGCACATCTCTTTCATTCTCTGTATCGTTAGTATAGTTCCCCCATTGCAACACTAACCTTTGAAGGTACTTTTTCTCCTCCAACTTCGCCTCCAATGCATCCCTGCCACTTTTTACATTTTGCAAACTTGAAATGGAAAGTGTCCCAACAAGATGATGAAACGGCCTCAACTCATTAATACCTGAACCACTACACTTTCCCACAACAAAAGCAGTTAATTGTTGGAGACTTTTTAATTGACTCATTTGCATTGGCATCTCCCTTAAGTTAGTTCCACTAATATCAAGACACCGCAAGCAAATTAATTTTCCAATATCTACAGGCAAGGCAGTGAGAAACCGACAATTTGATAGCAGTAAAGTTTGTAAATTATACAGGGTACACACTATCTCAGGCAACTTTTTGATTTCCGTTTGAGAGAGGTCCAAATAGCGAAGATGTATCAAATTGCCAACTGAACCTGGCAATTCCATAATGTCATAATGCGACAATGATAGCACCCGTAAGCTTCCTAATGTTGGTAACATATCATCTAGTACTTTCTTGGCCAGGTAACGGTTAGACGACTTTAATGGTAAAAAAGTCCTTAAACACTTAACCTCATTAATTTCCTTGAATTTTTCGAAGACATCATATTTGCTTCTAACATATGAAAAATGACGTACTTTTGCAGAAATCATTTGTTGCTTCTTGTCATCTAACATGAAAGAAAATTGTCCAGAGATAACTTGAGCCAAGTCATGGACAAAATCATGCATTACAAAATAGAATTTATTAGCACTTGATTGTTGAAAAAATGACCTGGATAACAATTCATGGAAGTACTCAGCACCTACCTTTTCCAGGGTTTTATTACTTTTGGGCTGCTGCACAAAATTTTGAGCTATCCAGAGTGAGATTAGATTCTCTTTTTCAAATTCATAATCTTTAGGAAATATTGAACAATAAGCAAAGCATTGCTTTAGATGTGAAGGGAGATAATAATAGCTCAATCTTAGGGCCGGAAGAATATTGTTTTTATCCTCCGGCAAATCCCATATGTCACTCTTCAATATTTCATCCCATTCCTCTACGTCATCTTTGAAGCGTAATAGACCTGCGAGTGTTTTGGCAGCTAAAGGCAAACCTTTGCACCTTTTCACTATCTCCTTACCTATCTTTTCAAGGTTTGGACGGGCCTTGTAATCTCCCTTATGGAATGCATTTTT